>PVKE010047037.1:0-11954 GCA_004027555.1 Craseonycteris thonglongyai | reverse complement strand
CCTGGAAAGGTTTTTTCTTCTTTGCGAGCATGTGAGAAATTTTGAAAGAAGCAATGGTTGCCTTTTTAGATTTTTCCACATGTCTAGTGAAAACAGTCTGTTGAGTAGTTAAACTTCATTTTAGTTGATTTATTTTTTTCTTTCTTCAGATTTAAGTGGATAATTCGTATCAAAAGTGGTATGACTTGTCTGAAAGTGATGTTCAACATTATGTTTTTTCGGCACTGCAATACTACTGCCACACAACAGGCAAACGCATTTACCTTTTAAATTAATGAAACAATAGGATTCCTCCCAGTCTGTGTTAAAATCATAGGTTCGTTTTCTCTTATTTGGTCCACTCATTTTAGGACTAAAAAAATAAAAATAAAAATAGTTATAGAACTACAATATCATATCAAATTGCCACCATAATACTAGATTACCTACCTCGCTTTTAGTTCATTTAAAATCGAATATATCAAAACACTGTGATCCTAGCTAACCGTCACGACCCGGTCAGTCCAGCAACCGCAATCAAAATGGCAACTTTGGGTCTCCCGGTTGGGTGGAGGAGAGTTTAAAGAGTGCAGCGGCTAAACAAGACGCGACATGTACAAAGGTGAAAGCTAGGGAAAAACTTATACATACGATATCGCAAACATACCAATGAATATAATAAACCTGTGTAGATACTCAAACAATATTTTTAAATTCTAACAAATGTATAAAAATAAATTATAGTTTTACTTAGTGTTTATGAAAAACTTCTGATGCAGTCAAATAATGGCGGGCGCACACAAATCGGGCCGTGGGTGCCATGGCGCCCGCGGGCACGGGGTTGGGAATCCCTGCCTTATGCTGTACTTTACTACATATTTTGTAAAACCCCCCCACTTTTTAAAAAAAGATTTATTTTGTTTGAGAGGAGAGAGAGAGAAGGGAGGAAGGCTCAGAGTAGTCTCATAGTTGTACATCATTAGTTGTAACATAGTGTGACCCCTTTTATTATTCTTTTTTTTTTTTAATGTTAAATTTATTGTGGTGACATTGATTGATAACAATTATATTGTTTTCGGGTATGCAATTCTACATTACATTGTCTATGCGTTACATTATGTGCTTATCACCCAGAATCAGCTCTCTTCCCATGACCATATATTTGATTCCCCCTCCCCACTCTCCCCGAAGCTTTCCCACCCACCTACCCCTTTATCCTTAGGTAACCACTAAACTATTGACTGTGTCCGTGAGTTTTTGTTTCTTTGTTACTTTCAGTTTTATAGTCCACCTATAAGTGAGGTCATATGTTTCTTCATTCTTTCAGTCTGACTTATTTTGCTTACCGAGTAATAAGATGTTTTCAAGGTCCATCCTTGTTGTCACAAATTGCTGTATTTCATGTTTTCTTATTGCTGAGTAGTATTCCATTGTGTAAATGTCCCATAGCTTCTTTATCCAGTCATCTATCAGAGGACACTTTGGTTGATTCCATGACTTGGCCACCATGAACAATTCTGCGATGAACACTGGGGTACATATATCTTTGCGGATTAAGGTTTTCAGGTTTTTTGGGTAGATACCCAGGAGAGGGATTGCTGGGTCATATGGCAATTCCATTCCTAGTTTTTTGAGGAATCTTCATACTGCCTTCCATAGTGGTTGTACCAATTTATATTCCCACCATCAGTGTATGAGGGTTCTTTTTTCTACATAGCCTCTCCAGCACTTGTTATTCCTTGTCTTGTTTATTATAGCCATTCTAACAGGTGTGAAGTGTTACCTCATTGTGATTTTAAGTTGCATATCCCTAATTGCTATGATGTTGAACATTTTTTTCATGTTTCTATCGGCTGTTTGTTTGTATTCAGGGTAGAAATAAATGTCTGTTTAGGTCTTCTGCCCATTTTTTTTTTTTTTTAAGACTTATTTTTTTATTGTTTTTGACAGAGAGAGAGAGACAGATACAGAGACAGAGAGAGAGAGAGAGACAGAGAAGGGGGAGGGCCCAGAACAGTCTCCATAGTTGTACATCATTGGTTTCTCCACATAGTTTCATTCCACAGGTAGGCAAGGGGCTGCAGGGCATGAACTGGGCCGGGGCTGAGATTCGATCCTCCATCCCAGGGCTGCAAAGTGAGCGCTAAACCCATTGGGCCATCCTGGCATCCCCTCTGCCCATTGTTTTTTAATTGGATTGTTTTTTTGGTTGTTGAGTTGTATGAGCTCCTTATATATTTTAGATATTAGCCTCTTATCAGAGGCATTATTTGCAAATGTCTTCTCCCATTTGGTTGGTTTCCTTTTTACTTTGTTGACAGTGTCTTTTGCTGTGTAGAAGCTTTTTAGTTTGATATAGTCCCATTCATTTTTTTTTGCTTTTACTTCCCTTGGCTTTGGGGTCAAGTTCATAAAGTGCTTTCTGAGCCCAAGGTCTGTAAGTTTAGTGCCAATGCCTTCTTATATGCATTTTATAGTTTTGGATCATATGTGGAGGTCTTTAATCCACTTTGAGTTAATTTTGGAATATGGTGACAGTTCACAGTCCAGATTTATTCTTTTGCAAGTGGTTTTGCAGGTGGCTTTCCAATTTTCCTAACACCATTTACTGAAGAGGCTTTCTTTTCCCCATTGTATATTTTTTGCTCCTTTGTCAAAGATTATCTGTCCATAGATTTGTGGGTTTATTTCTGAGGTTTTTATTCTGTTCCATTGGTCTGTATGTCTGTTTCTCTGCCAATACCAAGCTGTATTGACTATTGACACTTTGTAGTATAGACTAAAGTCAGGGAGTGTGATTCCTCCAGCCTTATTTTTTTCCCCGGAGGATTGCTTTGGTGATTCGGGCTCTTTTGTGATTCCATATGAATCTAATAATTTTTTTTTTTTTTAATCTATTTCTTGAAAGAATGTCTGTGGGGTTTTGATGGGAATTGCATTAAATCTGTATATTGCTTTGGGTTAAATGGCCATTTTAACTATGTTGATTATTCCAATACATGAACATGGAATATCCTTCCATTTCTTTGTACCTTCTTCAATTACTTTTAATAATGTCTTACAGTTTTCCATGTATAAGTCCTTCATGTTCTTTGTTAAGTTTATTCCTAAGTATTTTATTTTTGTTTTGATCATGAATGGTATTGTTTTTCTCATTTCTTTTTCTGAAGTTTTGTTGTTTGTATATAAAAATGCTGTGGATTTTTGTACATTGATTTTGTACCCTGCAACTTTACTATATTCATTGATCATTTCTAACAGTTTTTTGGTAGAGTCTTTAGGGTTTTCTATATAAAGGATAATGTCATCTTTAAAAAGTGACAGTTTAACTTCTTCGTTTCCAATTTGGATGCCTTTAATTTCTTTTTCTTGACTAATGGCTATGGCTAGGACTTCCAGAACTATGTTGAAAAGCATTGGTGACAGGGGACATCCCTGTCTCATTCCTGATTTTAGAAGAAAAGGTTTCAGTTTTTCCCCATTAAGTATGATATTTGCTGAGGGTTTGTCATATCTGGCCTGTATTGTGTTGAGGTATTTTCCTTCTATACCCATTTTATTAAGTGTTTTCATCATAAATGGATGTTGTATCTTGTCGAATGCTTTTTCTGCATCAATCGATATAATCATATGGTTTTTATCTTTAATTTTGTTTATGTGATGTATTACATTGATCAATTTGCGTATGTTGAACCATCCTTGTGCCCCTCGGATGAATCCCACTTGATCATGATGTATAATCTTTTTAAAGCATTGTTGTATTCTATTTGCAAGTATTTTGTTTAGGATTTTTGCATCAGTGTTCATCAGAGATATTGGTCTATAGTTTTCTTTTTTTTGTGACATCCTTGCCAGGCTTTGGTATTAAGATAATGTTGGCTTCATAGAATGAGTTGGGAAGTATTGCCTGTTTTCAAGTTTTTGGAAAAGTTTGAGGAGGACAGGTGTTACCGTGTTTCCCCGAAAGTAAGACATCCCCCGAAAATAAGACCTACTTACAGTTTTGCCTCTCACTGAAATACATATAAGGCACCCCCCCCCCGAAAATAAGACCTAGTGCATCTTTGGGAGCAAAAATTAATATAAGACACTGTCTTATTTTCGGGGAAACAGGGTAAGACACTGTCTTATTTTCAGGGAAACAGGGTATAAGACACTGTCTTATTTTCGGGGAAACAGGGTAGTTCCTCTTTGAATGCCTGGTAAAACTTGTTAGGGAGACCATCTGGTCCTGGACTCTTGCTTTTGGGAAGGTTTTGGATGATTGTTTCAATTTCCTTACTGTTGATTGGTTTGTTTAGGTCATCCAGTTCTTCTTGATTCAGTCTAGGTAGACTATATGTTTCTAAAAACTTGTCCATTTCTTCTAAGTTGCAAAATTTGATTGGCATATAGTCCTTCATAGTATTTTTGTATGATCCTTTGTATTTCTGTGTAATCAGCTGTAATTTCCCCTCTTTCATTTCTAATTCGGATTATTTGTGTGTTTTCTCTTTTTCCCTTGGTTGAGCCTAGCCAGGGATTTGTCAATTTTATTAAGTTTTTCAAAGAACCAGCTTTTTGTTGCATTAATTTTTTCTGTTGTTTTTCTATTCTGTATTTCATTTAGTTCTGCTTTAATTTTTATTATTTCCTTTCTTCTGCTGTCTTTGGATGTTTTTTATTCTTCTTCTTCTAGTTCCTGAAGATGTGATATTAGGTTGTTTACTTGTGATTTTTCTTATTTCTTGAGAAAGGCTTGTCATGATATAACTTTCCCTCTTATTACTGCTTTTGCTGCATCCTGGTAATTTTGGTATGTTCTGTTTTCATTGTCATTTGTTTTTATGTATTTTTTAATCTCTTCTTTTATTTCTTCTTTGATCCAGTCATTTTTTAATAACATGTTGTTTAATCTCCATGTATATGTGGTTTTCCCTGCTTGCTTTTTGTAGTTGATCTCCAATTTCAAAGCTTTGTGATAGGAGAATACAGTTGGTATGATTTCGATCTTAAATTTGCTGAGGCTAGCTTTGTCTCCCAGTATGTGGTCTATCATTGAAAATGTTCCATGTGCACCAGAAAAGAATGTACAGTCCTGTGTTTTAGGATGAATTGTCCTGTAAATGTCAATTATGTCCAATTGCTGTAATGTATCATTTAAAGCTGATATTTCTTAATTTATTTTGTTTGGACAATCTGTCCATGGTTGTCAATTGGGTGTTTAAGTCTCCTACTATAATTGTGTTTTTGTCAGTTTCTCCTTTTAGATCTGTTGGTAGTTGCTTTGTAAATTTTGATGCTTCTTGTTTGGGGGCATATATATTAATAAGTGTCATATCTTCTTATTGTATTGTCCCCTTTATCATTATGGAATGTCCATCTTTGTCTCTTATTATCTTTTTGATCCTGAAGTCTGCTTTGTCAGATATAAGTGTGGCTATACCTGCTTTTCTCTGGGTGCCATTTGCTTGGAGTATTTTTTTCCACCCTTTCACCTTGAGTCTGTATTTGTCCTTGTGGCTGTGGTGTGTCTCTTGTAGACAGCATAAGATTGGTGTTTGTTTTTTAATCCAGTTTGCTACTCTGTTTATTTGTGAGTTCAGTCCATTTACATTTAGGGTGATGATTGATATATGAGGATTTCCTATAGCCATTTTATCTTTTGATTTCTGGTAGCTCTATTTTTGATTGCTTTTTTTCTTCCCATTGGTTATTTTACTTTGATGGTGTTTATGACTTTTTTCTGCTTTCTCTTCTTTTATTGTTATATGTTCCAGTTGTAAGTAGTTTTTCAGTGGTTACCATGAACTTTATATATAAGAAAGTTTCATATATGCAGTGGTTCTTTTTCTTAAGGATGTTTTTTACCTCCATTCTCTTTGGAAACGTAAATCTTTACTTCCTCCCCTTTTTATATTTTTGTTGTTCCCGTATTTACTTTTACTTTTTGTTTCAGGTCCAATCACCTCCTTCAATATTTCTTTAAATGCTGGCCTTGTGCTAGAGAATTCCTTCAGTTTTTGTATGTCTGCAAAGGTCTTTATTCCTCCTTCATATCTAAAGGATAACTTTGCTGGGTACAGGATTCTTGGCTAGTAATTTTTCTCTTTTAATATTTTGAGTACTTTGTTCCGTTCCCTTCTGGCTTGTAGAGTTTCTGTTGAAAAATCTGATGATAGTCTGTCTGATGGGCTTTCCTTTATAGGTTATGGTGTTCTTTTTTCTGGCTGCCTTGAGGATTCTTTCTTTGTCTTTGACCTTTGATATCTTCAGTATGATGTGCCTTGGAGAGGGTCTGTTAGTATTCAGGTAGCTAGGGATCCTGTTTCCTTCTTGGATTTGAGGTTCCAATTCTTGCCATAGATTTGGGAAGTTCTCATCTAGTATTTGTCTGAGTAAATTCTCTGTGCCCATCTCGTCCTCTGCTCCCTCTGGAATACCTAGTATTCTTATATTATTTTTTCTAATGGAGTCAGATAGTTCTTGTAGATATCTTTTATTTTGTTTAGCTTTTAGGTCTCTCTCTTCTTCCTTCTGTGACATTTCCAAATTTTGTCTTCGATTTCACTAATTCTTTCCTCCATCTGGTTAGCTCTGCTTCCTATGCTAGCTATTTCATTTTTCATTTCTTTTATTATGTTATTTATCTCCAGATTTTCTATTTGCATCTTTTTCATAGATTGTTTCCTTTCTGAGATCACTTAGTTCCTTCTTTATACTATGCCAGTTTTCTTTGATCTCTTTGAGTGTTTTTTATAATTGCAGCCTTGAATTCTCTGTCATTTAGCTCATATAATTCCATATCTTCAAGTTCCTTTTCTGGAGATTTTTCTTTCTTTCTGAGCTTCTTTGTTCAAAAGGGTATTCATTACTTTTGGAGTGTCTCATTTCCTGGACATGAGGACTTTTTCCCTGGTAGATGTGAAGGTATCTTTCTTTTACTTCCTAGCTGGTGTTAGTGTCTTATAATATTTTCTCTTGTTTATTTGGTTTTCTCACAGTGGGAGACTTTTTAGAAGGTGAGCTTCTCTTTGACTCAGTTGCCCTGGTCTCTTTAATGCCTCCTCTTTGGGAAGGTATGGTGGGAGATGGTATTATGTGCCTCTGAGATCCCACTGTTGTCAGAAGCTGCCACACCTAGACCTCTCTGTTGGCTTCAGTGGAAAAGGTGGGGGCAGGGTTTATTGGGAAAGGCGCAGGTCTGTTGCGTCACAAGATAATGGTGGCTTCCAGGCAGTAGCTGAGGAAAGGCAGGCCATGGGTGAGGCCTGCGGGGTGAGGCCTGGGAGATAGCAAGGGAAAGCAGCCAGGCACCATGTTCAAGGCCACACAATGCTCTGGATGGGGCCCCACATCACTGAAGGCCACTCTGCGCCTCAGCCACCAGCACACTCCCATTGTCAGTGCTCTAGCCACCAGAATACCCACCTCCAGCTCCAGTTGCAGGCCTCAAGCTTCGTGGGCCTCATGCTCCATGGGCCCCCAGCTTCAGCTGCTGGACTCAAGAGCCAGCAGCCAGATATTCACTCTGGTCACCTGCACCAATCTCTGGGTGCTGCTGGTGCCTCCCTCTGGCCTCCTGCACTGCACTATGGCCGCCCTCACCACATGACAGCTGCTCCTCCCACATTCCCATCCAAGCCTCTCACCACAGTCAGCCACACCTGCTTTTTCCATCCATCCCACACTCTGGCCGTCTGCACCCCTGCCTTTATCTGTTTCAGGCCTCCAACCCACCCAGAGTTGTTCTGCATCTCAACTCGTGCCCCCACACTCCCACCTCAGTCAGTCTCTCCTCTGCTGGCCTCCTGGTCAGCCTCTGGGTCGTCACTGGGTAGGTCTGTGGGTGGCACTCCACGACATGTCTCCACACTGCTCACCTTCTTTCTCTCTCACTCGCTTCTGTTTCTCCAGCAGTAGGTATTTTCTTGTGATGAGTGGGTTCCTCAGCCGAGGCTATGCATTGCTTAGGGATTCTCTGGTTGGATTTTATTTTATTATTTTTTTGTTTGTTTTTGTTTTTGACAGAGAGAGAGAGAGAGAGAGATATACAGAGATAGAGAGATACAGAGACAGAGAGAGAACTGTACTGGGGGAACTCCCCAGTTCAGCACATGGGTCCGCACGGGCCGGGGCTGGGATTCGATCCTCGGTCCCCGGCACTGCAAAGTGAGCCCTTAACCCACTGAGCCACCCCGGCTTCCTATCTAGTTGGATTTTAGTTGTTTAAATTGTTGTCTTTCCAGGAGAGATTTCAAGAACTCCTCTCATGCTGCCATCTTGATGAAGTCTTCCTTTTTTTATTCTTGATATTGTTTATTTCAGTCTTATTTTTTTTCTTAATCAGCATTACCAGATACCTTAATATTATTTTCAGAAGAACCAACTTTTTGCCTTTGTTGATCTTGTCTATTGTATATTTCCTATTACAATAATTTTTTTCTCTGGTCTTTTATTCCCTTCTTCCTACTTTTTTATCTTGCTGTTATTTTTCTGATTTAATGGTGTAGTCACTTAGTTCATTGATTTTTCACTTTCCACTTCTCTAGCTTCATTAAAGATTTTTATAAAATTTTCTTTACTGTTTTACATATTTAACAAGTCTTGGTATGATGAGTGTTTTTTTCCATCCTCTGTGAATTTGTTATTAATTTGGTGTACAATTAGCTTTAGTATAGCTTTTAAATTGCTATTTCCTCAACTATTTGAGGAAATAGCAATTTAAAAGCTATACTATTTAAAATAGCAATTTAAATTGCTATTTAAGTAAGGGTAAAACATCTTTACTTTTTTTTTTTTGACAGAGAGAGAGAGAGAGAGATACAGAGATACAGAGACAGAGAGAGAACTGAACTGGGGACACTTCCCAGTTCAGCACATGGGTCCGCACTGGCCAGGGCCGGGATTCGATCCTGGGTCCCCGGCGCTGCAAAGTGAGCACTTAACCCACTGGGCCGTCCCAGTTTCCCCTACTTTTTTTTTGTGAACTGCTTATTTAGACTCTTAATCCCTTTTTCTATTTGGTTGCTCTTCTTTATGATCTTGTTATATATCAGTAAAATCAGTTATCCCTCTGTGATATGAGTTGCAGATATTTTTTCCAAGTTTATTTTTCATAGGCACTTTTAATGGTTAGGTTATTTTTATATTACTTTTCAGCACCTAGAACAGTGCCTGGTGTATAGTATACACCCAGTGAATATTTACTGAAGAAATAAATAAATTCATTGGTTCTTGTTTGTCAAACAAAAGTTTTTTTTTAAGATTTATGTACTTGAATATTCTCTCATGGTTTGAGTCATACTAAAGCAGTCTTGGGGAAGCCGGGATGGCTCAGTGGGTTAGGCGCTCACTTTGCAGCTCCGGGGACCGAGGATCGAATCCTGGCCCTGGCCCATGCAGACCCATATGCTGAACTGGGAGTTCCCCCAGTTCAGTTCTCTTTCTGTCTCTGTATCTCTCTCTCTCTCTGTCAAAAAAATAAATAAAAATAAAATAAAATAAAGCAGCCTTATTTATGCTGAGGTTATATAGAATTCTGTTTTCTTTTGATTTTGAGTCTGTTTTTTTACATTTAAATATTTAATCTTTTTGTAATATATCTTATTTGTCTGATTGTGAACACATTGATCTATGAAATGTTAACTTTCTCATTATAGGTTAATTGGAAATTACATACTTAAAATATATGATAGGCCTTAGGTAAAAGACTGTGTGATATCTATGGGACTTAAAAACAATTTTTTTTCTTCCTCTGAAAAATAACTAATAGGCATTTGAGATACTTTATTGACCTGAGAGAAGGGGTGACTTTTTGGGAGATAAATATTTTCTTACAATCCAGAAAGTAATAATTGTTTACTGTACTTTTTGTACCTTTCCTCATAAATTCTAATCCTGTGGCTGTTAAGCACTTGAAATGTGGCAAGTTTTAAGTTGAAGTGTGGTAAGTGTAAAATATACTGTATTTTACCATGTATAATGCACTCCCGGTGTATAGTGCACACCTATGTTTTGGGCCCAAAATTTCAGGGAAAAAATCTTTCATTTTAATTTTTAATTCAAATTTTAATTTGTTTATATTTAGGTACTTGTTCTTTTGTATTATAAAGGAATTTTAGCATTTATTTTTTAACATATTATGGTCGAAGAAATTTTATGTAACAAATAATTACAAAACACAAGAACAGAAATTTTACGTATAAAATTTCTTTTTTTTAAAGATTTATTTTGATTTTTGAGAGACAGAGACAGAGAGAAGGGGGAGGGTCCAGAGCAGTCTCCATAGTTGACATTAGTTTTCCATATAGTTTCACTGCACGGGTGGGCACGGGGCTGGAACTAGGTCGAGAGCCTCCCACATAGGCCCCAGCAAGAACTAAACTGGGGGCACACCCCAGTTCAGCATGTGGGTCCACACGGGCCGGGGCCGGGATTTGAGCCTCAGTCCCCAGGGCTTCAAAGCAAGCGTTTAATCCGCTGAGCTATCCCAGCTTTCCCTAAAATTTCTTAAAAATAAAAAAACAGTTATATTCCAGGGTATTATTTTGTGTTTGATACCGTTACTGATTTCTAGAGTTACACTCTTAATTCACAAGCATAAATAAAACTGTATTTACATATAAATTTTATTTAAAAACATTTATATAGATACGGAGTTAGTACTACCCATGTATAATGTGCATCCTTATTTTTCCCTCACAAATGTTGGCAAAAAATTGCACATTATACATGGCAAATTATGGTATACCAAGTTTTGAAGATTTAGTATAAAACACCGGAAAATATTCCATTCATTTTTTAGGATATTGATTACCTGTTGCAATAAGATTTTGGATATATTACATTCAATAAAGTATGTTACTGAAATTAATTTTCATCTGTTTCTTTTTATTAATATAGCAATAAAAACTTAAATTTCATACGTGGCTTGTGTTCTATTTTTTTTGAACAGTGCTGCTCTAACCTAGAATCTCATCCAACACCTGGACAGTCTTCTGTTTTGTCATTTGACAAATTTGTATAGTGGCTAACACCAGAGTACTTGGTTTCTTTTGTCAGATGAGTTTTTTCTCTCCATGAATCAATCAATAGAAAGAGGAGAGTATCATCTTGTTGTGTACTGGAGTTTTTACTTTTAGCACAGATGAAAACCCTCTCCTATTTTGAGCATGTTGTTTTGTTTCAGAATTTGAACGTCTCTTTGTTAAAAGAATGGTGACTTAAGTTCTCTAATCATCGATGTACTCATTCAACAACTACAGTAGGTTTGAGTGTAGAAGATGAATAAAACAAGGATATCTGTCCTCAATGAAATTATAAATTTGCTAGTTATCTGGTGATGAAAAACATTAACCAATAAATTGGTACCTTATAACTAAATAGCAAGATTAACAACTTCATGATAGAATTAGGAGAAATAGTAAAAATTATTGGTGTAGCTAGTAATAGCTCTAGGGTTGAAGAAGAAAGCTAATATTTAAAATGGGTAAGGAAGGAGATGCTGGGATTGATTGCACAGCGGTTGAACCACTTGCCTTATAATCGCGAGGTCTGGGGTTGGATTCCAGCCCAGCCACTGCAACTCCATATGCTGAACATTGACACAATTGGTAATCGACAGTATGGCTCAGTGGCGAAGGCTCTTGCCTCATGGAGGAGACCCCGGGTTCAGTTCCTGCTCCATGTGGCCCACATCCACCTGTGTGGAATGAAACCATGTCTCAACTAATGATGTACAACTATGGAGACTGCTCTGGGTCCTCCCCGCTTCTCTCTCTCTCTGTCTCTCTCTCTCTTTCTTTCTCTCTCCTTCTCCTCTCAAAACAATAAAAGCAAATCTATAAAAATATAAATACATTAAATAAGGTATGTTTAGACCCTTAATGATTCCAGATAACTGTTAACATAAAAATACGAGCATATCATAGTGAATTAAAACTGCTTGGATTTGAGTCCTGATTTTACCACTGATTATATAATTTGTATGCTAA
>PVKE010047036.1:0-12067 GCA_004027555.1 Craseonycteris thonglongyai | reverse complement strand
CCTGTCCCCAAACTGCTCCTTCTCCCTCCCTCTCCCGCTCTCCCCTTTTTCCTCTAACCTTTGTGTGTTGTTCTGTGTTGTGTGGTTCTCTCAGTTGAGGGTGCTTCTCAGGGTTTCCCCTGTGGGTTCCTTTTTGTTTGTAAGTCCCTTCCCAGGTAGATGTCTGGGTTCTCCTCTCATGCCGCCATCTTGCTCCTTCTCTCCCATCTCCCAACCCTTCTGAGCAGAGTGTCTAAGAGACTGAGCACCTCCTCAAAGCCATGGGTGTTCTTGCTCATTTCCAAAATCTTGCCCATTCTAGACACTATTACACTTTGGGTGGTTGGTAAGGGGGAAGCTTGATAGTGGAGAAGAGATTGCAAAGAGACATGTGCAAGAACTAGGGTATATAGACACAGTATGAGGGTTTGGTTTGGGTGTCCATCTGTTATTACTCAGCCTTCCTTCCCAGGTCATGTCTCCCCACCATCATCAAGATTAGGCCCCCAGAGCTCTTATAATCAGCTCTTCCCTCAGAGGCACTAGAAGCAGGCCCTGACCTGTTAGAGGAAATGAGGTCAGAGTCAGCGTGTCATCTTCAAAGGCAGACTTGCCTTCTGTGTTTGATCCCCAGCAACGGAAGAGGAAATAGGCATTAACTAACAGGTGGGCATGATTTTGGAGCATCCATGTGGTCTCTCGGGTACTTCTGGAATGGAGGGCCATGTAGCCTTGTGTCTTCAGAGATGGGTAGGAAGCACACCAGGACTGGGTCCTCATGACAACTGTCCTTCTGTGTCAAGTGGTTGAGAAGAGGACTGGACACTTAGGAGGTGGGCGGTCCGTAACTCACCTGACCTCAGTCTCATGCCTCCTACAGAGTATCCACTATATACTGAACCCTGAACGGGGCCAGCCAGAGGTCCTCGGTAAACTAGAAGTGAAGGTCCCAGCCTCGGAGCAGTCTGCAGTTTAACTGGGTTGAGAGGCACATTATCAGCAGGTTTCTCAAGTTTGGTGGAAGACAAATAGCCTATACCCTTGGGGAGCTCCAGGCCTCATGACCTCATTTAAAAGATGTGGTGTCTGCCACAGTCCATTAGTATTTAGGACACATATGTATATTTAAAAAGCACAAGAAAAGACACAAATAAGACACTAACATGTGCAAATGGTTACAGCTGACTAGCTAGAGCCAGGGGACTGGGCAGAGAGGCAGGGCCAAGAGCAGATGTCCCAAATAGGTGGGGTCAGCCCATCGGCTGCCATTCAGATCAGATGGCAATGTTGGCAGGAGGAACTCTAGGTAAATGACAAGTGCCAGGAACATTGTAGACACTAGTTAACAGAAAACTCGGTGTCCCCTCTTATCCAAGGGAGAAGGCCAGGCTGAAAGTGAATACTGCCCAATTGTGTGTATGTACATGTGAAAGTGTAAACATTGTCATGGGGGCATATTTGAGGGTTTTCTCGTGGTATCACATGAGTGGTTTGTATGCACAAATCATGAACACATTCTGGTCATGATTGGTGAAAATGATTGTGAGTGTGTAATGTATACATATTTGCATGTGTGTGTGCACATACTATGGAGGCTTCCTTTACACTGGAACAAGGTTAAAGACGCCAATACAGAAAGTATCCAATTCATTCTCTTTTCTTCTAGGCAGATACCTTCCTGGGTCTGTCACACAACTTTTTCATGAGAATAGTTTCCTCTCCAGAAGAGCCAGATATCAGGCCCAGATCTAGACTCTTTTGATTCCAGGCACAAAGATGAGAAGCTTTTCACCAGCTGACAGGTGTTAGGGGACACTGCAGATGGAGTGTGACTGTCCCAAGCTGGAACCCAGATCCTTTAGTAGGATATAAATTTCCTACAAAATAAGTAGAATCTGCAGAAACTGGGGCTATTGAGCACACTTTTAGAAACAGGTAAGGAGGAAAGCTAGAAAGACAAGGCACCTTTGCTTACAGAACTGGGAGATGACCTTAATTAAGAAACCACCTTAATTTGGAGCAGAGAGGGGTTTACAAAAAGTTGGCTGGAGAGAGTAGAGCTTAAAGTGGAGCTAATTTCCTGAATTCTTATGTTAAAGACTCTCTAGGGCATCTCTCCCATAAGCAGACAGCAGTTAAAGGAAGGGTTTGATCCACAGGAGCTGGCTGCAGGGTGGACAAAGGGACCTGGTTCCTAGACAGCCCCCTAGGCAGCTTGTTGTTGATGGGTTTGGGGAGGAAGGGGTGGGAGCCTGAGATGCTGAGGCCTGACTCCTATGGTGTTTAATAGGGTGTCTGAAGCCCAGGTGAGGCAGTGGGCTCTGGGAGACAGTCAGCTGTGGCTTCCTCCTGCCTTCACACAGCTCTTTACTTTGACTCTCAATCATGACCCCCAATACATGGGCAGTGATCCTAAATCCTGTCCCTCTTCCAGGCTGTCACTACTGAGCATCACTGCTCCAGCCCCACTCCGGGTCTTTGCTCATACTTTTACATTCGCCTGGAATGCCTTTCACTGTTGTACCTGGATATAAACTCTCCCCAGTCTCCAAAGCTCGGTCTCAGTACCAATTACTCCAGAAAGCCTTCCATGGTGATGTTAGGACAAGGTACCTTGATTCCATACTCTTCCAACTGCTTCACTGCCCTGGCTTCACTGCTATACCTGTGCTGGCTCTTCTGACTTACCCGAGTGTTGGAACGCTTGGGACATCATCCTGGGCCCTCTTTTCTTCCTTAATGACATAGTCACTTTTCAGGGCAATTTCTTCTCATTATTTACTAACCCTATGTCAATATCTCGAAAATTTTAACATGTAGGCCTGGCCTTTGTCTATGATCTTGAGGCTTATTTACCCAACAGTCGTCTCATCTCTGCTTGGATGTCTAATAAGAATCTCAGACCTCAAAGAGCGAGAAAGGAAGCTCTTGATTGCTGCCATTCACTTCTCTTTTCTGGGTCTCAGTAAACAGCACCACCGTATATCAAGATACTGAAGCCAAGCAGAAGACAATCCTAATTTAGCTTGCTCCATTATTCCCTGGATGTTTTTCCAGAAGCCTCATCCTAGTTCAGCTCACCCAGTCATTCCTTAGATTCTTTCACTGGCAAATACTATTGACTTTGCTTAAAAGCATATTCTGTATCTTTGTGAAATTTTCTCTCTACCCAGGACAAGTCACAGTCTTCACAATGGAGACGATTGCATCAGCCTTCTCCTACTTCTTCTCCTTGCTTCCTCGTCTTCCTTAAATCCCTTCTTCACAAATCCTCCAATGTCTCTCACATGGAGACAAAGATCCAAATTCCTTGTCCTGGACTGCAAGGCCATCACGTAGCTAGACTTCATGGGGTCTGTCCTCACCCAGCTCTTCCATCTTATCTCAGTCCCCTCGCCTCTTGCTCAGCACACCCTTTCGAATGCTGGCCTTTCTGTTTCCCAGAAGCCCCAAAGTTGTCCTCACCTCTGGTCCTTGGTTTCCTCGGTCTGGATGCTCTTCCCTATGTCTTCACGAGGACGCCTGCTTCCTGTCAAGCAGGTCTCAGGCTCAATGTCACCTCCTCCTAGAAGCCTTTCTTGAAACCTAGTTTAAAGCAGCTGTCAGTTGCGCTCTATCACCCTCCCCTGTTTTACTTTCTTTATAGCACTCAACACAATTTGACAGGGTTACTTGTTATTTGATGTAGTTTGTAATGTCTCTCTGTCCCCACCCTTTCCACTAGGACATAGGCTCTATGAGGACAGAAAGCCTCTGATTCACCTCTGCCCTCACCGCACTATGTCCCAGCTCCCGCACCTGGTGTACAGAAGGCGCTGGCAGAGTCTTTAGGTAATGACTCAATAAATGAACACACCCCAAAGAGATACTGCTGGGTTGGAATCCTTTTCTTTTCTTCTTTGAGAATGAGTGCTCGCTGAAAATAATTTTCATTGTAAAGCATCTAGTCTGTATATTTTACCCAAATGACATACATTGAAGTTACTGACTTATCCTTAAAGTTCGGGCATGGCTCTTACTATTAGTTATTTATTTGCTATTGAAGAGAGGGACTGTGTCTGGTCTCCATATTTTCGGTGATGGCATCTGGAGATCTGTGTCCAGCCGGCCTGAGGGCTTCGAGGGCTCGGTGAAGAGGAGGTGCTGCACTGGAGAAGGAGCCTGGAGGCCGGACTCCAGGCTGGGGCCCCGGGCTAGCGCTGCCGCAGACCAGATGAGTTGCAGCCTGTGGGAGAGGTCACAGCCTCAGATCTTGTTTTCTAGCTTATAGAAAGATGAGCCCTTCTGCCCTCAGGGGGCTATTGAAAAATGAACAAGATTGCAAACCTGTATACTTAAAGGGGAGGAGGCTGTCACTCCTAATTATTTTTTTACTCATTCGTCCACAAATATTTTGGAGCAAGCACTGGATGAGCTACTGTGTGGCTAAAAGGATGGGTACCATATGCCCCTCAGGCGTCTGGTAGAACGGTGGCTGGGAGGGGAGCAGGTAGAACAGCGGCTGGGAGGGGAGCAGGTAGAACGGTGGCTGGGAGGGGAGCAGGTAGAACCGCGGCTGGGAGGGGAGCAAGAAGAATGACATACTGTGGGATTCGAAGGCAGACCTGGACTCTCAGCAAGGAGGCTCCTGACACTCAGGAAGGTGGCATTTTGAAGAAGTTGGACCTTACCAAAACCAGTCCTCAGGGGTCTGCCGAATGCCCACCCCAGGGGTCAGCACAGCTCTAGCAGGCCCTGGAGAATGAGGCGACAGTGACTGGCCAGGACCAACCACCGAGCCTTTAGTCTCTTCAGTGGTAAAACTTAATTTAGCCTGATCAGCAAGTTCCGAGGCTCTGAAGCAAATATTCCTCCTCTTGTAAAGACTTTAAAATTCACAGAGAGACAGGAGAAAAAGCACACAGGGGCTTATTTCCTTGTAGTTGCTGTGGATTGGCTTCTAGGAGCTTTTCTGCCTGGCCTAAACGGGAATTCAGTCTCATCTTCCCGGGTGCTGGGGGGAGCTGGCTGGAATAAGGCCCTGAGAGTGTCGCAGGGCTTCTTGGGACTAAGCTTGCCTGGAGCTACTATTTCCAGTTGGTGAAATCTTTTGCTCCAATTAGCACCATCTCTGGCACAGCACAGTTCCTTCTGCCCTTGTTTCCCTGGGTGAAGCTCCCCGGACTAGGGGCACATAAGAGCCCCAAGCCCAGGGAACCTTTAGGGGGTTGATACCAGGGGCTCCCCAGTTCTCTCCTCATGCAATGCCCACACAAAGGGAAGACATCCTGAATTCCCCCCATTACAGACTGGAAGGGCCTGAGACACAGGAGAGGAGGCCGAATACAGCACAATTCTGTCATTCTCAGGAGAGTAGGAGCACTGGGGGGACTTGGTGATGGAGACTGTCCATGCAGGCCCCACGTGGATGAGTAGTCAAGGTCACACACAGTCACCCCGGGGCTTAGGGGGCCCCCAAGGGCTCCACGATGCAGTCCAGGAACTTCATCTTGGTTCATTTATTTTTGAGGAAACAGTTCTCTGGATAAAGGAAAACAATGCTGATTTTCTCAAAGGTTCCCAAGAGAAGTTACCTGTTTCTTAAAAGAAGAGATAAAGATGGAAACCATGGTTTTGCATGGTTGGTCTGTGTGTTGGCAGCTGCTGGTACTGCATGCAGTCAGTGGGCAGGCTGGTGGACAACTGATCTGTTCTCCTAGACTGCACTTGAGAGAATGAGCTAGGGGTGTGACTGAGACACTCCCATGGCCAGGTAAGCAGGGTCACGCAAGTGATGACCTTGAGGGTTGGAATTCATAGCTCCGGTCTTGAGGCAGTCAGGTATATGGGATGGCAACACTCAATACACCACCTCAGGGGAAAGAGAGAAAATGTCCAGATTACTTGGGGTTCCTCTCCAGTCGATAGTCTCCATGAATCTCAGTCTGGCTGCTTCAGGGAAGGAAGGAAAAAAAGGAGGAGCTACCATACATTGCGTGTCTAGTGTGCCAGGTGATGCTTTAGTTGTTTCTTTTATACATTATTTTATTTATTCCTGAGAGGAAGTTATTTTATCTTCTGTTTAAAGAAGCTCATGGAGGATAGGTAGCTTATCTCAGGTCATCCTGCTAGAAAGTAGCAGAGCTGGGATTTGAATCCATGACTCTGAGACTACTGTTTCCTTCCATTACACAACACTGCTTCTGAGATTCCTCCCCTCTGTGAGCACTATCATCTGTAGAGCATGAACCACAAACCATGAAGACATTGACTTTCGTCATTTTATGTATTTGTTGCATTTCCTCTGATGCAATTATGAACATTTCTAGTCCAGAGGAGATGAGATGTTGTAGTTTCAAGTTTCCTAACCTGGGATTTAGCACATCTGAGTTCTAGACTTAGTTCTTAGCTCCTAGGGCCTCAGTGACCTTATCTGAAAAACAAAGTGGTTGGCATAGATGTGGCCTAAACCCTCTGAGTTAGGTTAGACTCTGACCCTAGGAGGGGCTTTGTCGTATTTGCGAGTTTCTTTAGGGTCTGTAGTCCAGAGCCAATCTGAGGTGGGCACACACACACACACACATACATACACACACACGCACACACACTCCTTAATATATAGTGTTGCTATCTCATAGTGATTACTTACCAATAAATGACAAAACACTAATACCCAAAATGCACATTGACAAACAGTTGTTAATATTACCTGAGCTCTTATTAGACGTCAGGCACTCTTTTATAAGAATGAGATGGACAATGGGATACTTAGTGTGTATATGACTTACGAATTTAACCACCGTGGCAGAAAGGGAGGGAATGGGCCCTGGAATCCCCTGAAAACCACCATAAACACATTGTAGTCAATATCAGTTTTCCAAAGTATTGTTGATTCTAAGAGGCATGGTTTTCTTTGGTAATTTCCATGTTGTAGATAACTCTGTCATTTTTGCTGACCTGTCTGTTGTCAGATATTATTGATTGCCTATAGAATAAAATAAAATAACTAATTTTATGGGTGTCTTTATTAAACTGAACTAGAACTATAAATGAGAGAAAAGTTGAAAACTGTGCCTCCTCTCACATACTGCCACTCTACCCAAACTCCATATAGAACCCCTTTCCCTATGGCTCCTAATTTTCCTTCAATATTATGTGCTATAAATTTCTTCCCTCATTTTGTCAAAACACACAAACACACATTAATTTTATTCATCTGTATTTTCTGTTTCATTTAGTTTGGCATTGCAAAAGCCTAGCAATGCTGTGATGACTTAGGACTTGTCTGGAGGCATTCATTTATTCATCGAATATGTGCAAGGAGCTTGTTTGTGAATGTGAAAAATTGAGGTCAAGGTCCAGATGGTAAACTGAGGAAAGGACTGGCTCTAGGATTAGCCCCATTTCCTGCTGGTTGCGATGGATTCCAAGGGCAAGTCTTTTGCTCCACTAGGATTGGTGGCCAGGAAGTCCACACCGCCCACATCCCCAGTGACAGAAATTTGTAGCTCACCACCTGGCCTCCTTCTGCTTTCTTCTGCTCTCTTCTTTTCCTTTTGCCTTTCCCCCCTGCAATCTCACCTAGTTGTCATCAGTGTACTGAAAACTCCTAAAAATATGCTCTGGACACACACACACACACACACACACACACACACACACACACACACACACAGAGGAGGAAGGGCTGATAAATTTTGCCTCCACTTAAATAAAAAAAGAACAGAAAAAGGTATTTTTAACGAAATAAAAATAATACCTATATCCTTTATTTTCAAAGCTGTATATTATAATATTTTTTTACAAAATCACCACACATGTCAATACACTGTTGCCAATGCTGCGCTAGTTTTTGAAATCTGTCCTTAAAAAAATCGGTGTTTTGTTTTTGAAACCATTTCCTCACTTCAGATTTCACCTTTTCATCACAGTTGAATAGCCTTACCCAGTGTCTTACTGTACTCAAATCAACACACTGATCACCATAAATGGTTTGTGTTCATCTGTGAATTTCAACTGGAGGAACTTTTTCCGCTGTTAAGAATTTAATAACAGTAGGCAATTTGAATCGAGCACTCTTCCATTTCAATATGCACTGACTGAAAATTGTAAGCACCTGTGATGGAAGGGAGATACCATGTGACTGCACAAAAGTGGTTATGTCCAAGTATGTCTAATGTAACAAAAAGTGTTACAGTGGAGGCAGAATTTATCAGCCCGCCCTTGCCTGCATGTGTGTGTGTGTGTGTGTGTGTGTGTGTGTGTGTGTATTCCATCTCAGTTGTCCTTGTGAGTTTAGACTGGGTGTCCTGACTTGCAAGCACCTCAAACGCACCTTTTCCAAACCAACCTCTCCTCCCTCCTAAAAAAGATCCTGTGATGGGTCTTTATGTCCTCTGAACACCCACCCACTAATGCCTGAAAGAAATGTGGAGGTCACCCTACAGTCTCATTTTCTCTCACTTCTACATCTAATCACTGAAGGGCTAAAAAAGAAGTCTCTTTTTTATAATAGATAAACAACTTTTTTAATTAGTAAAGTTTTATCACCACATAACACACATGCATGGGATGCTGTGATAATTCAACAGGTGGAGCACTTGCCTTGTAACTGGAAGGTCTGGGGATTAAATCCTGGTCCTGGCCCATGCAGGCCCACATGCTGAACTGTGGTGCAACTGGTAATCTCCAGGATGCTGGCAAAGGTTCTTGCCTTTCATGAGGGAGATCCCCCCCCATTCAGTTCCGCCCCGTGCGGCCCCACATCCACCTGTGCGGAACGAAACTATGTTAAAAAACTGATGACGTGCAACTAAGGAGATTGCTGTGGGCCTTCCCCCCTTCTCTCTGTCTTTCTCTTTCTCTCTCACCTTCTCTCAAAAACAATAAAATAAATCTTAAAAGACATAACACACATGCAAAAAGACTACTACAAGGGCATAGCATGATGGGATTTTTAAAGAAGTGACTATGTCTCTATAACCACCATCTAGATCAAGAACCAGAACTTTATCAGAGCAAAAGTACCCTCCAGCCACCTCCCAGTCACTGCCTCCGAGTGTAACTAGCCAATCCTTTGACTTCTAACTTCAGTGAAGAGTCTCCTCTAATTTTGAACTTCATGTCAATGGACTCATTCAGGATACATTTCTTATGTCCAGCTTTTTTCAGTCCACATTGTGCTGGTGTGATTAACCTAGGCTGTGGTATGTTATCAATTCTTTATTTCTCAGTGCTGTGTAGTATTCTTACTTCATAGCAAGAACATTTCATTATAAAGGTGGTGTCTTCTGAGGTCATCTGAAGACATCTTGAATAAAACTGAGTCATAGGAAGGTTCCATTCTTTGATCATGTATTTAAAAAGAGGGCATATCGTTGGTGATATTTGAAATGTATTAACAGGGAAGGTGTGTTACTCTGGAGAGGACCCAGCATTCAAGGAGCTAGGAAAAGTAAAAGTGAAACTTCCACTTCCCTGAGTTTGTGCTCTTTGTTTTCTCTTTGAAAGAGAAGTCATGCTTCAATTAATAACAGACAACGAAGTCAATAGGATGGGAGCCAAGACAATGATGTGATCAAATGCCAAGAAATGACTGACGGCTGAAAAAATATTATGTGAGCCAAAGCGATTTCTCTTGACTTCTAACTTTATTCATCCAACAAATAACATTTCATCACAGTTTTTATCAATAGAATGCAATTCCACCCAGATCATTCTGTCAACGACAAGAAACAGCATCAAATCATTTTGTCCACACAAATAAATCAATTGTTGATTATTATTTTCTCCCATTTGGGATCCAAGTAGGAGGACCAATCGTCTTGAGTCAAACAAAAGAAAAAAAGAAGAAAATGATTTCTATGTTGACAAATCCATTGGGTAAACGCAATTTATGGGTTCTTTTTCTGACACATACTGATGTGAGGGGGATAAACAGGTTTTAAATTTAGAGTGAAGACAAACTGTAATAATAAACACATGGGAAGAGAATGTATCCATTTACTACTGTTCTTTACAGATATAATAGCATTTCCAGTTTTATACTTTTGCTTATATAGTTCTCCTTACTGGGGATCTCTCTCCCACTCTTTGAATGTATGATCATATTTTTGAGTGAAATTAAATCACAAAGGCTTCCATAATCAGGAAGGGGGAGGGGCCATCCTTAAATGACAAGCTTACGTGTAGAGTGCCCTGGTTATGAACGAGCTACTTTTCCTAGTCCAGCTTTTCTTGTTGCTGCTACATTTAATGCAATTGAAAAAAATCTTCTCATTAGTGGTTGGTCCTTAGTTGGCAGTCCATTACTGGATGAGTGGGGGGTGGGGGGGATTTGTTTTGTTTTACAAATTTAAATTCATATTAATGCTATACATGATAAAATGATGAATCAGTCCTTTTTCACTTAATATATATAGTGCAACGGACTGAATGCTTGTGCCCCCTACCCCCCAATTCGTGTGTTGAAATCTTAACCAATAACGTGATAGTATTAGGAGGAGGGGCTTTGGGGAGATAGTTAAGTCATGAGGGTGGAGCCCTCATGAATGAGATTAGTGGGGAAGCCGGGATGGCTCAGTGGGTTGGGCGCTCGCTTTGCAGCCCTGGGGACTGAGGATCGAATCCCGGCCCTGGCCCGTGTGGACCCATGTGCTGAACTGGGAGTTCCCCCAGTTCAGTTCTCTCTCTGTCTCTGTATCTCTCTCTCTCTCTGGCAAAAAAAATAATTAAAAATAAATAAATAAATAAATAAATATTAAAAAAAAAAAAAGAGATTAGTGCCCTGATAAAAGGGACCCAAGAGTGCTCTTTTGCTGGGCTGACCGGACTTACTGTTTTAAATGAGACAGAAAACAATGGTGCTGTCCTATTTCAGATGGTACCTATGGTCAGTCTAGTTATACTGGGCTAAATTCGAGGTGTCAGTAGGCTGAACCATATGCACTGTTTGAAACAGGATAGTACCATTGTTTTCTGTCCTGTTTAAAATGAAGTGTCTGGTCAGCCTCTCTTGCCCTCTTTCTACCATGAGAAGATACGAGGAGGTGTTGGCTGTCAGCAGCTGGTAAGAGGGTGCTCACCAGCCTGTGACCACGCGGGCCCTAGCTTTGGACTACCAGGCTCCAGAACTGTGAGCCATCAGTTATGTTGCTTATAAGCCTCCCCATCTATGGTACTTCGTACTAGCAGCGTGAGCTGATGAAGACTACTGTATTATGAGCACCCTTGTCAGATCAGCCCTGGGAGAGAAGAAGACTCTCATTAGGATGTATGTGGAGAATGGTTCCCTCCCTGGGCCCACTGAGTCAAGCTTAACCCTTTTTGTAGTGCTCTGGGACACAGAGCTCTTTTTCTCTTAACTTCCTAAGGAAGACTAAGACTATATCCAGCCCAGAGAAAGAAAAGTAAATAAAATAAATACAAGTTAAATCTTCAATGGGGCATCACGTTTCACATGTAAGACCAAAGTAATCTTCACATTCCTTGAAGCTGGTGAATTTACCAAATACCTGTCTCCAGTACATACCACATGCCTGAAATAAAGACTTAGAAAAAGTGTCTTTGTGAGGCCTAAATGGAGTTCAAGGAGAACTGACTCGAATCCAAATATTTCTGTTTAAATAAGTGTTCTGAGGCAATCACTATTTTTAAAACGACATCCTTTTCCTGATATTAAAAACAATGCTTATTCAGTAAATTAAGAAACAACCAGGAAGATTTAAGAAGAAAACAGATTATATCTATTCTCCTACCTTTTAGCTAACATTTGGTGTGTTTTTATTCTTTTATTCTCCCTCTTGTTCTCTTGCTCACATCTACTTTTGATTTGTTTTACATATTTAATTTCATATTCATGCTATACACAATAAAGTTACTCATTAGACTTTTCCACTTAATACATTATATCATGAGCATCTTTGTCAAATTTTTGTAAACATATTTTTACCAAAGCCCATTTTGAAGGCATGAAGGTATTTTTTTAATTTTTAAAATTAGAAATATTTAAAATTTAGCATTTGTGGGAACATTTATTCACTTGAGAGGAGATCTCAACTTATTTTCTTAGGAAATAATGCTAAAAGTAGAGTTTAAAAAACATTAAATG
>PVKE010047035.1:0-12056 GCA_004027555.1 Craseonycteris thonglongyai | reverse complement strand
CCAACTGGGAGAAAATATTTGCAAACAATGCCTCTGATAAGGGGCTAATATCAAAAATATACAAAGAACTTGTACAACTCAACAAGAAAAAAACAAGCAATCCAATTAAAAAATGGGCAGATGACCTTAACAGACACTTCTCTCGTGAAGACATACATATGGCCAACAGATATATGAAAAAATGCTCCACTTCACTAGCCATTAGGGAGATGCAAATAAAAACCACAATGAGATACCATCTTATACCTGTTAGAATAACTATAATCAACAAGACAAGGGATAACAAGTGCTGGAGAGGCTGTGGACAAAAAAGGAACCCTCATACACTGCTGGTGGGAATGTAAACTGGTACAACCACTATGGAAGGCTGTATGGAGATTCCTCAAAAAATTACGAATGGAATTGCCATATGACCTAGCCATCCCTCTACTGGGCATCTACCCAAAAAACCTGAAAACCTTAATCTTTAAAGATGTTTGTACCCGCATGTTCATCGCAGCACTGTTCACAGTGGCCAGAACATGGAAACCACCAAAATGCCCTTCGATAGATGACTGGATAAAGAAGATGTGGTACATTTACACAATGGAATACTACTCAGCGATGAGAAATGATGAAATACAGTCATTTCTGGCAACATGGATGGACCTAGAGACCATCTTATTAAGCAAAATAAGTCAGAATGAAAGAATCCGGAAAAATATGACCTCACTTATAGGTGGAATATAAAACTGAAAGTTACAAAGACACAGAGACCTACAGACACACCCAATAGCTTGGTGATTGCCTGAGGGAAGGGGAGGAGGGGGGAGGGAGAGAGGGAGGGGAGGTGGGAGAGGGCACCAGCATTATGGACACACTCAATGGTTTGGTGTTTACCTGGAGAGGAGGGAGGAGGGGGGAGGGAGAGTTGTGTGGGGAGGGAGGAGTGGGCACCAGATATATGGTGTTGGAGGGGGACCTGATTCTGGGAGCTGGGCACATAATGGGATGCATGGGTGATGTGATGTGGAGTTGTACATCGGGAAGGTATCTAATTATTACCAACCAATGTCACCCCGTTAAATTTAACAATAAAATATAATAATATTAAAGAAAAATGGTTTAAGGAAGAAAAAGCAGTCTACCCTCTTGGGGCCCACTGCAGCTGAAAATGATCATATTTCATTGCCTATATGTGTGTAGATTAGGAGATCAGAGAAGCTTTTTAGAAACTTGCCCAAGGTCACACCATTGAGGGGCTGAGGTACAAAATCAGGTCTGCCTCCTCCATAGCCAGTGCTACAAAGTAATCCCCTTATTCATTTAAAGGACAAATATAAAGAAAATATATCATTATTTTACTGTATTTGATAATATAATAATAATAGCTATTAAAATGAAATAATAGCTATTTTAATAGCTAGCCCTTTCGAAAATTAATTTTTATTATATATTTTTTGTTTTAATTTTATAATATATTATATTTATATCCTATTGTTGCTCTAACAAATTACCACAAGTGTAGTGACTTAAAACAACATATTTCTTATCTCATCGTTCTGGAGGTCAGAAGTCCAAAAGAGGTCTCATTGGGCCAAAATTAAAATGTTGACAGGGCTGTGTTCCTTCTGGAGGCTCTGCAGGAGGATCTGTTCCCTTGCCTTTTCCTGTTTTGAGACATTAACTAAATTTCTTGGCTCAGGGCCACCTTCCACCATCTTTAAAGCCAGGAGTATAGCATTTTCTAATATTTCTGTGACCTTGGTCCTCCTGCCTCCTTTTTTTTTTTTTTTTTTATATATCTTTTTATATTTATAGAGAGTAATTATTTTATCTTCAGTGCATATTTATTTTTATTTTACTTTTGACAGATAGAGAGAGAGACAGAGACAGAGACAGCTAGAGAACCGAACTGTGGGACCTCCCCAGTTCAGCATGTGGGTCCTGCCTGGGCCGGAGCCGGGATTCGATCCCCGGTCCTCGTGGCCTCAAAGCGAGCGCTCAACCCGCTGAGCCGTCCCGGCTTTCCCCTGCCTCCTTTTTATAAGGACATTTGTGATTACACTGGGCCCACCTGGATAATCCAGGATAATCTCCCATCTCATAATCCTTAATTTACATTTAAGAGTCCCTTTTTTGCCATGATATACCATGGCAAAAAAAAAACATATACCATGAAAAAGATATATCATATGTACATGAAAGATATACCATGTACATCAGCTCAAGGATTAGGACATGAAGATCTTTGAGGGGTCATTATTCTGCCAGCCACACAATTTACTTAAGTACAAAATAAAAAATTTGGAGCATGTATAAAAAAAGTTACCTACAATTCCTCCATCACCTTATCACAATGACTAATAATTCTCTTTGTAATTCTTTCTATTTTTCTATTCAGTCTGCCACAAAGTTATGATTCCATTGTGTGGCTGGCATTTTCACTTGAAAAAAGGCACCAGAAGCCTTTTCCTGTGCTGCATGGTCTTTATGATACTCAAGAACAGCTGCTGCATAATATTCCACCGGATGGATACACGGTAGTTCATTCAACCAACCTCCTATAGTTAGACCTTTAGGTTGACATTTACCGTAGGATGTTTCCATCTTTTCATTCTTCCACACAATGAGGCAATGAACAAACAAACATATGCACACAGCTCTTTCTGAATTTGTGGATTATTTCTTTAGGATAGATTCTCAGAGATGGCATTACCCAGCCTAAGGAAATAAGCACTTTGACATCTACAGCCAAATTACATTCCCAAAGGTTATAGTGATATCACCGCCACAAGCAATAAAGCATAATGCTTGTTTCACTGCATCCTATCATTGTTTTTGCTCCAGGGGCATGAATTCAAAGTCCTTGTCATTTGACTCATTCTCTATATCCTGTTTGTACTCTGTGAAAATTTGCTTCTAGTCACCTTGCCGGAAATAAACCAGAAATGTCATGGTTTCTCAGGTATGTTTTTAAATTATCAACAAATTCAACCCTTTTGTCCAAAGACACATGAAGTTAGAAACCAGCTTCTCAGCAATGATTTTCTTTATGGTTTCATAGAGGAGACAGCACCAACCCCCACTACAACAGTTGAGAAGCACATCTGGAACTTGTCAACATCTCTTCCTTGTCTCATATAGCTGTGCTTAGCTGAACCCAACTGGGAGATCCTCAGCTGCCCACCCTCATGAACTCTGCAGGAGAAAGGGGCCTGACTTCTCAGTGTTTCCCAATCATGCAGCCTCAAGCTGCTGTGACAACATAAAGAAAACCAAGTTGGCACATAGATGCGTGGCTGCCACTGGTCCTGAGTTAAAGCTTTTTTTCAAAAATGATAACATGACAATGATACTAACAACAATAATCACCGTATTTTCCGGCGTATAAGACAAACACCTAATTTTACAGTTAAAACATAGGTTTAGGCCTATATTCGCTGTATAAGACTACCCCCCACTTCCGAGGCTGTAGTCTTATACAGCGAATATAGGCCTAAACCTATGTTTTAAAAATGTAAAATTAGGGGGTCGTCTTATACGCCCGGTCGTCTTATACGCCGGAAAATATGGCATATCTCCTCAGTTATTGCTAAAGTTCAGGCAGTATGCTGAGTACCATCTATGGATTATCTCCTTTATCCTTACAAGAATATTAGACGGTGTCTGCTATGACAGTGATTTTAAAGATAAGGAAATTGAGGCTCAGAAAAGTTAAGAAAATTGTCCAAGGCCACAGAACTAAAAAGTGGCAAAGCCAGGTTGTGAGGCCAGATTTTATCTCACTCCAGAGGAACATTCTTTCTTTTGCTGTTGTTAAATGTATTGGGGTGACATTGATTGGTAACAATTACATACTTTCCAGGTATACAATTCTACATCACATGTCTATGCATTGCATTATGTGCTCACCACTCAGAATCAGCTCTCTTTCCATCACCATATATTTGATGGCCCCTCCCTACTCGCTCCCCCCTGCCACACACACACACACACACACCTCTGCCTTTACCCTCAGGTAACTGCTAAACTATTGACGGTATCCATGATACATTTACACAATGGAATTATACTCAGCAATAAGAAAAGATGAAATATAGCCATCTGTGACAACATGAATGAACCTTGAAACCGTCTTATTAAGTGAAATAAGTCAGACAAAAAGAATCAAGAAACATATGACCTGACTTATAGGTAGAATATAAAACAGAGGAATGTTCTTAACCACCATTATTAGGTGGTGTTGCATGCCAAAAATATCTAAAATTACAACAATTACCTTGGTGAATTGCTTATTCATTAAGTGTCTTAGGGAAAAGTCATCTGGTGGCTTTCTGTACATTCAAAGAAAAGAAGCAGGAGGCACCTTTAAACAAATGCAGGGCCTCGGGAGAAAATCACAGAGATAAGGAGGAGGCATTTGTACCTTGCTTGACGGCACATTCTTTTGCTGTCTGACTTTTCTCACCTGGAAAATAACATAAGGAAATAATGTGTCATTGGGCTCAGGGTCCTGGTTTGTTTTCCAGTGCAGAGGACCAGTGCCTTGAATTCTGGGCTCTGTCACGTCTGCATTTCTCCAGAATTCTCCTGGCTCCAGGCCTGGACTGAGGGCATTGGGCCAGACAGAAGCACAGATGGAAGGCCTTGGCTGGTGATTCTGAGTCCAAGTCTCCAAGCCAGGAGGCCGCACCCCAGACCCAGACAGACACTCCAGAACACATCCAGGGTGGGTGGGTGCAGATGTTACCCATCTTTCTCGGCCTCGAAAACCCTCAGCCCAGGCTTCAGATTCCCAAGTCAGTCTCAAATAGGTGTTTGCAGTTGTGACCTCCACGCTTTGACCCATTCTAACCTCATCCTCCCTCATAACTACTGCCATCTCTAATAATCCTTCCTGGGCACTGGCTCTCTGCTCTTCAGCCGTCGATACTATTCTTGTTGTGGGTGTGAGCAGCAGTAGTAGCAGAGGCAGCAGGAGTGGTATTAGCAGTAAACAGTAGTGCCAGTAACAGTAGGAGCAGCAGTGATGGCAGAGACTTGTGGTAGGAGTAAGAGTAACTACCACTGCTCTATATTGAACTCTTCCTGTGTTGCTTATTTGTCCATTGTCTTCCCTCTAAAATAGACTTCACAAAGGCAAAGACTTTGTCATGCTCATAGCTGTATCCTCAGGTCCTACAACAGTACCTGGAAAATAGGTACTTAATAAATGTTTGATGAATAAATGAGTGAGTGCTGGGTACCAAGTACTTATTTTTTGACTTGAAGAGAACTGGATTGCACCTTTGCCCTTTGTGGTTCTCACAAACCTATATCTTCCTTTTCAGAGATTTTAGGAAACAAAAGGAATTTTCTAAATTGGTTACCAAAGCTGTTAGGTGGGACAATCAATACTCAGTCTAAGGGAGGAAGTTTAGGCTTTCTAGAATGGTGTAGGATGCTTGAAGCATGGCAGCTGAAAGTGTAACAGAACCTTTATCGGTAATGCCTAGTCTGGAAACAAACACTGTTTTGAGTATTTAAAACAGAGAAATGTTAATAAAGAGAACTGTCTACACAAGTGATGGAAGAACCAAGAAACTACTGGGGAACATGACACAACTCAGAGATTAGCAGCAGCAGAAAGTCACTTCTACCCCTACGTCAGAATGTCAGTGGGAGGAGATTGTCAGGGCCCAGGAACCAGGGTTACAGATAGACACTGGAACCACAGAGGGAAAGTAGAGATATAGCCAGGGTGTGTGTGTGTGTGTGTGTGTGTGTGTGTGTGTGTGAGAGAGAGAGAGAGAGAGAAGGAGGGAGGGAGAAATAGCCTGGCTTCTCCCCTCCCCCACTTCCCTCCAGCAGCTAGCTGATCCAGAGGCCTGGGAACCAGACTGCATGGGTCACCTCCTATAACACAAACCAGAGCCGGGGAAAAAGCGAGCATGGCATAGAGGGCAAATGGCACAGGTCCAGGATAGACACAGAGGCACTCATAGGGTCAACAGATCGGAGAGGAGCAGGAGAGCCATGGTGGAGACACAGAAGCGGCAGAAGGGCCTCGGAGTCTGCGACAGCGAGGAAAAATCAGACCCAAATTTTACTTTCAGTTTGGACTGAAGTTGTAGGTGGTCCCACCCTGATACATAAGTTTTATCACTTGCTCCCAGTCTCTCAATTCTGGCAGCTGCTTTAAAGAAAGGAGCCTGGGGCTCCTGGCTTGGCTTCCACCTTCTCCTGCCCTTCTCTTTCAGGGCTGAACCCGCTCTGCTGTTGGACACCAGTCTCTCGCCACTGCCCTTAAGAGACCTTTATCTTGTGGTAGGCACCAGACTTCTGTTGTCCACGGGCACACAGACTCTGATGGCACTCAGAATATCCACTATTATCATGGTAGTGGAGGATGGCAGAGCACAACGCAGGTGCAAAGTGTGCCTTTTATTAGGCAGAAGTATCCTTCAAAGTCTTCATTACACTCACAGGCCTCACCTCTGGAAAAGGAAGAGGGCTTGTTCAGCCTCAGTAGAGCTAGGATCAATGGGTACATTTCTGAGGAGGAAGGCTTAGGTTAAAGAAGAGGTTTGAACAACTAGAGCTGCCAGTCATGGAACTGGCTGTCTTATAAAGGAGTGAGGTTTCTGTTCCAGGAGATATTCTAGCAAGGTTCTGTGGAAAATGTTGTGGAGGGGAAGCCTATAATGCTAAATTAGATTGAATGCCTTCTCCGTTGCCTCTGACTTTGCTCAACTCTGAATGCTGTGGGTGACCAACCAGCACCTTTCATTCTGACCCTCTGCTTTCAACACATCCTTCTGCAAACCAAGCTCAAGCCCAAGTTTCATGACCCTGGCAAGGGAGCATCTGCAGAGAAGGGAAATGTAGGCCACTCACTCAATGGGCCTTTTCCTCCCTGCCTAGCTTTGGGTGGAGGAAACTGACCCTCAACTGAAAGCTCAAAGTTGTCCATGTTCTAACCCTTGAAACTGTGAATATGTTACCTTACATTGCACAAAGGACCTTGCAGGTACAGTTATGAGTCTTAAAATGGGAAGATTATCCTGGATGATTAAGGTGGGCCCACGGCAGTCAATTTAGGGTCAGAGAAAAAAGAGATGTGATAATAAAAGCAGAGGTTGGAGAGGAAGGGAGAGTCATGAGCCAAAGAATTCAGGTGCCCTCTAGAAGCAAGAAAGGCAAGAAAATGGATTCTCCCCAGAGCCTCCGGAAAGAAAGTAGTCCTGCTGACACCCTTGCTCCTTAAGACCCATTTTAGGTTTCTCTTCTCCAAAACTGTAAGATAATAAACTGTGTTAAGCCACTAAATTGTGATAATTTGTTATAATAGGAAACTAATACAGATGACTTATGACCACATCTCCAGACAACTAGCACACAGCCTGGTAGTCAGTAGAAAACTCATTTCCCCTCAGGAGGTAGTGAACATAGCAGTTATGAGTACGGACCTTGGAGGCACATAGACCTAGATTCAAATCCCAGCTCTGCTTTGTAACATAGTATCTTAGAGCTTCATGTCCTCATCCATAAAATTGGAGTATTAAGACCCACCTTGGGGAAGCCAGGATGGCTCAGTGGGTTAAGCGCTCACTTTGCAGCCCTGGGGACCGAGGATCAAATCCTGGCCCCGGCCTGTGTGGACCCATATACTGAGCTGGGGAGTTCCCCCAGTTCAGTTCTCACTGGAATGAAGACCCCAGCCCAGCTCCTTCCCTGTGCAGTCCCACTCCCACCTGTGGAATGAAACTATGTGGAAAAACTAATGATGTGCAACTATGGAGACTGTTCTGGGCCCTCCCCCTTCTCTCTGTCTCTATCTCTGTATCTCTCCCTCTGTCAAAAACAATAAAAATAAATCTTAAAAATAAAAAAAGACCCGCTTTGCCCAGGGTGGTTGTAAAGGTGAAGTAAAACATGCAGGTAAGTACTCAGCATAGCACCTGGTGAGGTGACATTTGACATGGCTGCTGAGGGAGTGAGTCTTACGGGTAGCTGAGAGAGGAACATCACCAGTAGAGGGAAGAGCATGTACACACATTGACCCCAAGATGGAGTGGCCTTGACATGTTAAAAGAGCATCAAGGAAACAAGGGTGGTTGCAATGGAGTAAATATGGGAGAGAGCAATTGGAGATGAGAAAAGAGAGGGAAGAGTCAGGGAGGATCATGTGGGGCATTGGAGGGCAAGGTAATAACTTTGGCTTTTACTCTGAGATGAGGACCACTGGTGAGTGTTAAACAATTGAGTGACCCCATCTGGCTGACATTTTTGAAAGACTATTCTGGCTGCACCATTGTGAATAGACTAGAGGGGGCAAGAATTGAAGCAAAGAAACTTATATCAATAACCAGGAGGCTAGAGCAATAACTAGGGGAAAGACAATGATTTTATTTTTTCTTTTCCTGCCTCAAGTTCAAACTTGATTTCTGATTGGTAGAATTTTCTTCTTCTCATTTTCTGGGAATCTCTTATGTTGGAACATTCTCCCTTGTCTGAGTCTGAGTTATTTGCACTCCTTTTTTATTCCCCTTTCTTATTCAGAGTAGAAGTGGGGTAGTTTTGACACCCCACCCATGGGTCCTGGCATGTAAGAGGTGATCATGACCTTTAGGTATCTGGTCTAAGACCAGGTATCCTGTTTCATTTGTTGTCATTGGTCTGTATTGAAGGAATGGATATGTGAAAAATAAAAAAAAAATTATCCTGAGCAATATCCTCTGTGTCCCATCTACTAAGCCATAATTCCCCTTAGTGTACTCTACTTCCTAAGTGGAGGGGGGTAAGGCATGGAGGCCAAAAGGAGGTCGCTAAGGAGCTAGAAACCTATCTCATACATTTAGAAGTTTAAGATCCTAAGTTGAACTCCTGATTCTCTCACTTATTATGTGGCCTTGGGCAAGTCACTTAACTTCTCAAAGTCATGTTTTTCTCATTTGTGAAAGAGAATGACAATCCCTGCCTCATGGATGGTCATAAAGATTAAATGAAATGATGAGTGTGAAAGTGACAGCATACAGTTTCCAAGTTCACAGGAGACACTAGATGAATAATTGGTACATAAGCAAATGAGGACTAGGAAAAAAGCAGATAATATAGAATTTATTTAAAAAAGTGAAGTTTTAACTTTTTTCATGCCATGCATGTTACCTTTTGGGGCCATAAATAGCATTGAGCAATAAATGTATGTCAATGAACAATTATGACTCACGGTGGAAATGCCAAGCCTTTAAAACCTAACAGCCAATTACTGGATCCATCATCAAAGACACACCAAAGGATGTTTAAAAAAATTCCCATAGTGTAGAATATGACAAAGTTGCTGTGCGTGGGATAGAGCCCTTGATTGCTAATAAGAGTCTGAACAATCACAGAGGAACATTTTTCTTCTTCACGATATTAAGTGAGAATCTCAGATCTGGATTAGGGCCCATCAAGACATCAAGGTCTAAGTGAGATTGGTGATCTTGGTCCTAAAGACTGTAGGCAAATCCCCCAAACCACCATCTCTGAGCTCCTCCACTAAGGGGCTCAAATCTGCCCAGATGCCCCTCCAGCCTCCCCTCAGAGGCCCTGGAACTCCTCACCCCTATTGACACCTGCCCTCCTCTTCCTGAAGGGAGCTCTCCCACAACCCACCCTGAAGCTTCCATCCTCCCTGCCTGAGGTGCTGTCCAGATGCTGAGAGTTGGGAACCTGGGCTTCCTCCCGAAATACCACAGGAGCTGTCCAGCCTGGGAGCTGGACAGAGCCTTGGAGCTCAGGCGACGCCTTCGGAGCCCAAGAGCCTTGGAGCCAAGCTAGCATAGCCAGGAGAGTCGCTGGAAGCCATGCCTATGTATAAAGGAGGAAACTGAGGCCCAAAGTGGACAAGGATTGACTCAGGGACATATAGCCCAGCAGCGGACACAAAAGCAGGTCTTTCACCTCTGAGTCCAGTGCTTTGGTCATATTGCCACACTGTGGGCTTCTGCACCCACAGTATACAGTATTATGTGCTCAGAGACCAGTGTCTGTTGGATACACACCTATTTCTGACAGTGACACTCACTTACATAGCCCTTTATGACGTGCTTTGTATCATTATTTCATTTAAGTTTTGCCACTACACTGTGATTAGCTACAGTAGCACATGATGTGCCATTTTCTAGATGCAAAAACCAAGGCACAGAGACATGCCTAGGAGACTGGAGTCAGTAGCATGAGGAGTAGGTCAGGGAAGTCTGCCCAGAATAGGAGATCTCAGCTGGATTGGGAAGAAGGGGCTCACTGGGAGGTTGGGGGAAGAAGAAGAACATTATCCATGAGAAGCCAGAAGTCACAAAGGCCTGTATTTATGGGAGGAAGGAAGGGGAGAGACAGAGGACAGCATGGCAGAAGTAAGAGGGTGAGGTCCAAGTTGTAGGCAAGGTAGGGTCAGGGCCTGCCAGCTGTAAGCTACCCAGCACTCCTGGGACAGAGGAAGTACTAAATGGAAGAGCTTGCCTGAGGGTCTTCTCCAAGGGTGTTCTGAAGGGGTGAGGCTCATCCCTTTAGCTATACTTTAAGGTCCCCTAAGTGAGAATGACATTGATCCTTCTGGGGTCTTTTTCCTTCTCACTCAAGGGCCTAGTCATGGGCTGTAGCCCCATGTCATCAGTGATAAAGGTTCAAGGGCTGGGATGACAAAGCACAAGACCTAAGGTCTGGCCTTGGGGCATACACCCTGGTTTCTGACATGTATGGCTGGCGGCTTGGGAGGAATGGTGGTTGATGGAGGAGAGGACATGCTGATGTGCTGAACTTGCCTCTGAATGGGGTAGGTCAGGGAATGAAGGGAATTTATGTTCACTGGACATTTACTGGGCACTTGACTCCATTGTAAGCCCTTTAAATGGGCTATTTTATTTAATACTCTAAACAACTTCAATTTTGCAGTTGAGGAAACCAGAGCTCAGAGAGGTGAAAGAACTTGCCTAAAGTGTTCAACCTGAGTCCATGCTCTTCAGATTCTAAGGCAGACCTGGAGGTCAGAGAACTCCTCTGAAGGAAGGCTTTGGCTTGAGGACTTCCATTAGCCTTGCTGATTTTTCTTAGAATCACAATGCAATCGAAATTCTTCCACCCAACCTTGCTTCCTTCCCTCTCTCTCACATAGTCTGACCTGCCTTGAGGTCTAACGTTTCTCCCAGCCTCCCCATTTTTAGCTCACAGGCATTTACCTAATGAACCTCTGTACATCTAACCATGTCTGGGAGTCTGCTTCTGGGGGGACCAGGGCTAGCACAGCCACACAGTAGGTGCCTGGCCAGCTGGGCTCAGGCCAGTCCATACTCACTCCTTCGCTTCGTGTGCCACCTGCCATGACATACTTGCAAGTATCCAGGACAAATGTGAAACTGGCTACCTGGTTTTCTTTAAACATGAATATGACAGAGCTCCCTAGCCCTCCTCCCCTCAGCAGCATGGCCTCTTCCTTCTAGAGGGTCTGGCTCTGTGATTGCACAGAGCTCTCTGTGCCTGCCTGCTGCTTCTTGCTTTTCCCCAGGACTCCAGTGGAGAAGAAAGCCTGTGTGAGTTTATTTTCCCCTCAGAATGAATCTCCATATGTTTTGCATTTGCCTCTCAGTTTCAGTTCTTATTTTTCTTAAATAATTTGTTCTACAAGGACAATGTTCAAAGGCTCCTGAGCTCTGAACAGTCTTTGTAACCCTAAATAAACAAAATCTAAAGTAACTCTAGGGGAAGCTGGGATGCTCAGCGGGTTAAACGCTTACTTTGCAGCCCCAGGGACTGAGGATTGACTCCTAGCACCAGCCCGTGTGGACCCATATGCTGAACTGGGGTGTGCTTCCCATGTGGGAGTTATCCAGTTCAGTTCTTACCACCCCGGTTAGGCCCCTGGCTCAAGGGAGTGTGCCTTCCATGTAGAAGGACCCTGGCCAGGTTCCCGCCCTGCATAGCTCCCTGCCCACCTGTGTGGAATGAAACCATGTTGAAGATGATGTAAAACTATGGAGACTGCTCTGGGCCCTCCCCCTTCTCTCTCTCTCTCTCTCTCTCTCTCTCTCTCTCTCTCTCTCTCTCTCTCTCTCTCT
>PVKE010047034.1:0-12058 GCA_004027555.1 Craseonycteris thonglongyai | reverse complement strand
TGACATAATCTCACGCTTGTTAGAATATTCCTCAAACAAACAATCGGCAGCAGTCAGACATGCTTCTTTTAACAATTCACCATCCTGGAAAGGTTTTTTCTTCTTTGCGAGCATGTGAGAAATTTTGAAAGAAGCAATGGTTGCCTTTTTAGATTTTTCCACATGTCTAGTGAAAACAGTCTGTTGAGTAGTTAAACTTCATTTTAGTTGATTTATTTTTTTTCTTTCTTACTTCATATTTAAGTGGATAATTCGTATCAAAAGTGGTATGACTTGTCTAAAAGTGACGTTCGACATTATGTTTATTCGGCACTGCAATACTACTACCACACAACAGGCAAACGCATTTACCTTTTAAATTAATGAAACAATATGATTCCTCCCAGTCTGTGTAAAATTATAGGTTCGTTTTCTCTTATTTGGTCCACTCATTTTAGGACTAAAAAAATAAAAATAAAAATAGTTATAGAACTACAATATCATATCAAATTGCCACCATAATAATAGATTACCTACCTCGCTTTGAGTTCATTTAAAATCGAATATATCAAAACACTATGATCCTAGCTAACCGTCACGACCCGATCAGTCCAGCAACCGCAATCAAAATGGCAACTTGGTGTCTCCCGGTTGGGTGGAGGAGAGTTTAAAGAGTGCAGCGGCTAAACAAGACGCGACATGTACAAAGGCGAAAGCTAGGGGAAAACTTATACATACGATATCGTAAACATACCAATGAATATTATAAACCTGCGTAGATACTCAAACAATATTTTAAAATTCTAACAAATGTATAAAAATAAATTATAGTTTTACTTAGTGTTTATGAAAAACTTCTGATGCAGTCAAATAATGGCGGGCGCACACAAATCAGGGCCGTGGGCGCCATGGCGCCCACGGGCACAGTGTTGGGAATCCCTGCGCTAAGCCATCCCAGTTTCCCCTGTGAACTGTGTTCTAACAAGCCCTCTAACAAGCTGGTATACACACAGGTTTGAGAACCACTGGACTTGGGTGTGACCAACTGGTACAACCCTAACAGAGAATGTCAGTAGCTTCCAGTTTTAATATCTAACACACTTGCTTTTGTGGTGTCTGTGGAAATTATGAATTGCAAGTTCTGTGCCTTCTTGAGCCCCATGCCCAGGCCCCATTCCCCTCCTGACCCTCCTCCTCCGTGTGTCCTTCTAGTATCTTCTCCACCTTAGTGTGCTGCACTCTGGCTTTGCTCCACAGCTCCTCCAAGCATAGCTCTCACTTCACACCCAGCGGGGAGTGTTCTGTTTTTGCACTTATTGCAACTGCCAGCGTTGACAGAAGTGACATTTATTATGAAACACATATTTCATTTCATCCCATCTCCTAAAAAACCAATATGACATTCCTTCCAACCTCCAAATGGATCTAGGAATAAAATGAGGTCATCAAGTAGGTTTTGAAAGCAATGTTTCTTGATTAGCCTGCTCTCTTGTAACACAGGAAGTAACTCTTATTTTAATAATTGAATTAATACTCCGCATTTCACCTATCAGTGTTTAGAACTAATCAGTATATACAACCATCTCCCCACTAAACAGCAAGAACAAGAACCTTGACACACACACACACACACATGCACACATACACACACAGCTTTTGTGGAGATGCAATTCATATACCAGTTTACCCATTTAAAATATACAATTCAATGATTTTTCATATATTACCAAAGTTGTACAACCATTCACCACAGTGAATTTTAGAACATTTTCATCATCCCCCAAACAAACCCTCGACCCTTTAGTCATCACCCCCAATTCCTCCTTTCTCCACGGCCCTAGGTGACTATGAATCTTCTTTCTGTCTCTGTGGATTCATCAATTCTAGACATGGCAATTATTTCCTGTAAATAGACTTATAGAACATATGGTCTTCTGTAACTGGCTTCTTTTACTTAGCATAGTATTCATTCGTGTTGTGACATAAATCAGTACTTCATTTCTTCTTATTGCCAAACGTCAGCAGTTTACTTCCCTATACCTTCATCATCGCCTGCCACTTCTTAAGTTGGATTTTAGCTCCAGACTCTGTGTATGTTTATTTTATATTAAAAAAACAATCAGTAGTTATGTACAATTAGTTTAGCAGCAGGATCTTCTCCCTTTCACCCCCCTTTCCTTCTTCTTCTCTCCACCTCACTTCCCATGGTGGGAATCAGACTCTTATATGGAATGATTATCAAGCTGTTTAAATCTTATCACCAGGCTCTGAGCATAGGGAACAAGGACTTATCAGGTAATTTTCTTAAACCTCCCTCTCTTAGGTGGTGTGGCAGCCCTGCCTACAATGCAGATTGTAACACAGAAGCAGTCATCAGTGACTTCCCAGCTGCCATCATGACAAAGAGAGATTGTCCTTTCTTCCCAAAGAGAGAAGAGTTTGTCCATCATTGGAGCAAGGTAGGTCTACAGCTCTCCTTGGCAGTGAGTGAGAAGGGAATGGCACCCTTCTCAATGCACCTGTACTTAGGGCACATCTGCCATGCACTTTATTGGCATTCTTCACTTGTGGCTGACTTTTGCAGAATTATGGGAGCATTTTCTCAGGCAGGGACCATTTCAGCACCTGTGACCATTGCCCTAGCCCCAGCCCTACACCAGTCCAAGTGTGTAAGCACAAGAATAATTTGGGCACTGAAGGGACCATAGCCACCTCATTTCACAGACGGGGACTCTGAGACATAAATAGGTGCCATGACTTGTCTGAGACCACAGGGAGAGTTGGTAGGACCAGAGTCAGGATCAAGGTCAGACTCTATGGTGGATGGCTGGCACACCTCCCAGTTTATAGGGAATTTGAAATTTGTTTCAGAGGGTGATTACTCCCATTCAAAACCTTTTCTTATTTTTTATTCTGAAATAAGCCTGTTTCCTAAATGAAAAATCTGGGGCTATGTCACTGGGTTCCATTCTGGAATCAAAGCTACCATCTTATTTTTGCTGTGCAGCCTCTAAGGTTCTTTCTGGTTCTAGTTCAGACTCCTCATCCCCACCCATGAGCTGCAGACTTGTGGGTCCAAGTGTTTCCTTGACATCGCTGCACCGATGTCTCAAAGTTAACATGTCCAACACAAGACTCTGTCCCCTTCCTGAAAGTGGTGCCTCTCTGCACTGAGTCTTTTCCACCTTATCAATGGTACCACTGTTCCCCTCGCTTCTTAACTGAGGAAGCACCCCCAGGCTTTTCTTTCTCTCATCTCCCACATTGTATTCACTGGTGTACCCTAACAGTAATCCATGCCCAAACTGCCATCTCCAGAGACACCCCAGTCTGAAACTCTTTCTTAGTTGCTGGATAACTCATAACTGATCTTCCTGCTTCTGAGTGCTTCTTCCAGTAATCCATTCTTTCCCTAAGCCAGATGGCTTGTACAAAGTATAAACCAGAGGATGTCACTTTTCAGCTTAAAGCCCTTGATGACTTCTGGTTGCCCCTAGAATGAAATCCAGACTCCTCTTGGCTCTGAGGTGCTTGCCAGGCTCCTCCACTGCCTGCCACAGGTCAAGGGAACAGGAGTTCTCTGAGCAGTGACTCTTCTGTCCTGTCCACCATTGCGCCCACAGAGCTCACCACAACATAGGAGCTTGGTAGCTGTTCACGGCCTGACTGACTGCTTCTGCTCCTGCCTCAGCCTCCCTACTGCTCCTTCTGACCACTTGACTCCAGACTGTTCACTGATCTTGAGATCCCAGGGCTTTGAGCCAAGGCTGACAGTGGTGTGGGGATTTTTTTTGATGAACCCATTCATTTGAACATGTCAATTTAAGGAACGTGTGTTATGAGCCCTTGTGATAAAATTGTCATTGAGAATTTGTTGAGAAGGATGCATTCTTTCCCTTGGTTCCTTCTCTCACTTTCATTTAGGAGCTAAGCTGTTTTCTGAGCTGGGGCCTCTGGGCTTTGAGGGCCACATCCTTGTATTTTCTCCAGAGGTCAGGCTGAGGATCCTGAACAGGCTATCCTACAGATGACCTCCAGGTAAAATAACACTCTAGGAATAAAGACCAATCTTCACATAGGGAACCACTCACATTTCTGCATTTGAGAAGAGGACATGAATGATTAAACCATAAAATGTTCCCGGCTAAAGAAACAGAAGGAAAAAGGCCTGTGAGAGCAGCATTCCCTATACTCATTAATACCAAGCAGTAGTCCTCAGTGACTGAAAAAGATGCATTGTGGGCAGGAAGAATTTTCCACGACCTTCTGGGGGTGGGGAAGGGGCTCACACCGCTTTCTCTTCCTCCTTAAGTGCAGGGTCCCCAGTGATCTGAACCAGCCCACAGGGCTCTGGGCACCAGGATTAGCTACATTCTGAGGTCAAAGTGAGGGCCATCCTAGGAAGAAAGAAAGCATCATCGATGGGGCAGGAACTCTCCTTCCAATCTTTACTCAGAAGGACTTTTCTGAATGCTTCTTAGATGCTGAGGGTTTACCTGGGGGTAAATTATGGAGCCCATAGTTCTACTAAGATCCAAAAGTGAAGGACCACAAGGCACAGGGTGAATGCAACACTAATGGAAGATTCGAGTTCCAGACACAGTAGACTGAATGATCCACACTGAAAACAGGGAAAGAAGTCAGGCAGGGCAACCCAGAAGAGGGATTTCTGAAGGAGTAGATGTCTAGCCTGAATAAGGCTGGAGGTGTGAGACATCTTGGGGAGCTGTCGGCAGGCTTATCTGGCTGGAGTGCCAGCTTTGGAAGCAGAGTTTATCCAGAAGGTCAGCACTGGGCAGATCCAAGTTGGGTTTGTATTTTAGAGATCACTCTGGCTATGGGGTGAAATGTTGATTGAAGAGGAAATGAGGGAATCAGTGATAAGGCTGTTCTAGCAAAGACAAGTCTTCTGTGGGGATGGAGAGAGATCAAGCACGTGGCATGAACAGGCTTTGGCTATAGCAGTTGGTTATGGGAGGACTTGAGAGTATTTTCAAGAATACGAGGGGAAGATATGGGTGGTTCAATAGACTGAGACACAAAGGAAATGCAGTTAGATAATCAGATTTTGAGGGAAGATAACTGAGTTCAGTTTTGTACATATTTAGATAGAGGTGTCTGCTGGTCACCTGAGAATGCACAGAAGGTTGTGAGCTTCAGTTTGGGGCTCAAAGACATTGCATAGGTCCAGACCTGGGGACATCAACTTCAGAGTAAAAATCAATTTCATAGTGGATGAGCTTGCCCAGGGAGAGGACAGGTAAATGGACACTGAGCCTGGTTAGGTTTTTGTATTTAAAATTTCTCACACCCGGTGTCCTGATGACATTGAGAGAGTCAGTTTAAATCCATGTAAGCAGGTGAGAAACTGTTTCACTCTCAGGGTCAGCCCCTGGACCTGCATGAAAACCTCACTGGAATGTATCAGGGCACCTGTGTCAATGGGGCCAAGTTTCTTGGCCAAGAAAAGGAGGTTGAAATTCAGTGTAGTTGGTATCAGAGTGAGTGTTTAGGAGGTGAATGAATACCTAAGCTAGGAGGTCTTAGGCCAGCAGAACTTGGATCCTTTGAAACAAAGAAAATCTGCTCTATGTGACCCGTAAGCGAGCTCTTCTTTGTTTCCCAAGGTCACAAATTGTCCTTGTTCTGTCTTGAGTGGAGAGAGGGCAAGTTGTTAAACACTCAGAAGGAGGCATTGATGAGCTATTGATATCCGAAACCCAAGAAACCAGCAGCATGTCAACAATCAATAGTTTTTCTTGCCAGTTTAGATGTCCCCATCAGCCCTGCTTCAGAAGCTTTTCCTCTGTATTGACAGATGGAGTCTGCAGCCGGCACTGAAAAGAAATACCTTTAAGGAATGTTGCTATTTGCTTTTGAGTGGAGTGTTTCATTTTCCTTTCAGCCATCAAAGGCAAATAACACTGATTTCAGAGCTAGAAGTCGTGGCATTGTTGATTGCAAGGGGAGCGTGGCTAGAAGAAGGCCTCCACCACCTTGTGACAATAGCTCCAGGAGGATGAAAGGGCATAGGATGTCTCAAGGGGCAAAGTGCTGGGGACACAGTACTAAAGCTGCGTGGGCAAGGATGGGCAGTTGTCCAACACATACTCTAAGGGGCAAAACAAGTTCAGCGATAGTTCATCTGCTAAGAGGATTGTATTCAGTTCCAGCTCAAACTGGTTTAAGTAAAGGAAAGTAATGTTATTGGTTCGTATGACTGAGAAGCCCAGGAGTATGTCAGCACCAGACATGGCCAGATACAGGTGCTCAAAAAAAAAAAAAAAAGATATACCAGGATATGCCTCTGTCTATCTCCTCTTTCCTTTGCATGACTCCCTGGTTGGACAGGCTTATCTTACACAGTGGCCACCAGCAGCTGTGGCTGCCTTCATACCACTTAGCAATATCAGCTGAAAGAAAGTTCTGTTTAAAAATCCCAGAATTGGATCTCATTTGTGTGGTTTGAACCACTCATCCATTCCTGGACCAGTCACTGTGGCTACAAGCATGGATGCTCCAAGTGATCCAGCTTGGTTTGGATGTCTGTCTACTTGTTGAGATGGGGAGAGATGGAGTCCATCCAATGGGAATGGGAGTCGGGATATATGTTCCTCCAAGGAATATCAGGCTTCTGGATGAGTCCAATCAGTAAAAGCAAAACAAAGGGAGTCTTGCAATCTGATGGGGGAAGGGCTTGGCAGTGGGCTAACAGTTGCTTTATAATTCTGGGTCATCTCTCTGTTTGCAGCAAGTATTATGAGGAGAGGAGCCTGTTGGGGCAATGGGGTCTCCGAGGGCCAGCCAAGTTACTGGGCTTCAGTTATAACACTACTTTTAGAGGGGTTTGGGATAAAAAGGATGTCTGAACATTTCTAATAGGTGGCAGGAGGTGAAGTCCCAAGCTTAGACTTGAGATGAAGGCAGTGAATTTTAGGCTTTATACCATAGCCTTGTGGCCTGGTGGTTCATGGTGTCACCAACCACACAGCCACCAGCCTAGAAGCCTTGGCATGATCGATCGTATCAACCCATCCCCTCCTTCCTCCTTCATACCTGGCCTGTCACTGAGGCCAGTTGAGTCTCCTGACAATGCTCTGCTTAGTCAATCCATTTTCTTCTCCATCTTTTCAGTCACTTCTGCACGGTAGCCTGGTGATAGGGGGTGGGGGTGGGTAAGGTAGCACTATCCTCCTTTGCAGATGATGAAACTGGGACTCAAAGGGGTGAACTATGTTGTTCGCTCTGCTATGAAGGTGCCTTAGAATTTTGATGTAGGGAGAGGGTTGGTAGTCATCTTTGTGTCCCCCAGTCACTGGGGCCAGTTCCTAGGGCTGAGGGCTTTCAGCGTGCCCTGGAGCTCAGCTGCTTGTAAACAGAGCTTGTGTACAGAATTAAAGGAGCAAGTTCTCCAGAGCCAGCTGGAGACAGGGCCTCTCAAGCAATCTGGAAGGCCCATGAAGGGAGGTTTTATTTCCCTGGGCAGCTCTAGGTGCATTTTTACCCACTGGGCCCCAGAGGGGAGACTAGAGCTAACGATTTTTTTTTTTTTTTGGTCCTTACTGCATGTGAAATTGAGAATATTTTTAGCAGATTTGAAAGCTTTGGAGACAAATGCTATTACTCAGTGCCCTGTTCATAGCAGGCGCTTAATAAACCTTTGTTGAAGGTTGCTGAAGGTTACTTATTGGCATAAATGCTCCTTCGGTGAATGTGCTCATTAGGGGATTTGATGAAGATGTCAGCCAGCCTGACCATAAAAAGTAATCTTTATGACACCATAAAAAGGAACATGGACAATAGCTAGAATGTCAGCTGTGGGCACAATAAATATTCCCCTAAGTTCCTTTGCCCATCAGTAAACCACATCACATGCACTTTCAAAACCAGGGGCCTGTTTTGACTTCATGTAACATGCCAGCTTTTTATGGAAACTGATTGGGTTTGCAATTAACCAAAGGGCCCAGTAACTGTGTGTAGCCTGATTGATTTGTGAGGCAGAGTGTGCTTTAGAGAGTTAAGAAAGGCAGAGCGAGAGATCAAGATTTTAAGTACTGCCAAACACAGTCACTTTGGCTTCAGAACACTGTTTACTGTATGGATAAAAAAATAAATAAAAAAGGGGAGCACATCTACGGTAATGTGGCTGCTTTATTCAGTCAGTTAGCCAGCATTTGCTGAGAGCCCTCTATGTGCCAGCCATGGTGCTTGCAGAGTTGAGAAGACAGAGGTCCTTCTGCCAGGAGCTCACAGCCTAGATAGAGGCAGGCCGTGATAAGAAAGCAGCATCAGGCCTGTGAGAGAGGCATACCCAGGTCACCAGGCAAGGACAGGGAGGGAGCAGCAAAATATGAGTTTGGTGGACACGGAGACATTTCAGGAAATTTGGGGGAATTCTTGATGCAAAGATCAAGGTGAGGGGCCTGTGGGCCCAAGCAAACACATGGATTTGTTGGAGGACTAGGGATGTGGGGGCTGGAGAAATAGGAAGAGGAGCCGAGACTGGGCTGGTCACCAGTGGCTAGAGCAGTGTGTCTGCTCCTACCCTAACTACTGCTTTATAGGGAAGTCTAGTTATAATTGACTCGGAGACTCCGGTGGTTCTATTCTTTATAACACTGTACAAGAGACTTGTGTTACTTCAGGGTAGTCTGTGCCGCTGAAAACACACAGAATTAATACCAGCCAGGGCGCTGAAGTGTTCCAGCAAAGTTAGGCTCTGTTGTTGATACACAAACCCATCGCTTCTATGACATTGTCAAGTCCAACTTCGCAGCTGCTTCGAGAATGACCTCACTGTTTTATTGTAAAGAGCAGAGGGAAAGAAAATTGTGCCTCTTCTCCCCGTGCCCTTTGCAATCAAGTCTCACCTGGGCAAGTGTGACCTCTGGTGAAGGACCTGCTTGGGGAAGTTGAAAAGCTGAAATCCTGAGGAGATGGTGCTTGGAGGTGAGGTGGTATTCATGTGCTTGAGTTTGCACAGGTCCACAGTATTTATTGATAGATCAGCTACGATCTAGCCCACCCCAGCTGGATTTAGCACTAAGCAGCCCGCTGTAGGTCAGCCCTGAAGGCAGGAATCCTAGAACACTGGAGTTGAATGGGCTAGTGAGGCCAATCTTCAGAAGCTGGTGGTGCTGCTTAGTGTAAAACATGGACAGATGCCTGATCCGTGCTGGGCTGCTGCAGTGGAAAGAAAGGTTGTCCTTACATGGAATTGAAATCTGTCTTCCTGAGGCTGGAAATCAATGACCCTTGTTCTGGCATCTGCAAGATCACCGAGTAAGCCTATGCTTTTTAAAAAAGTATTATTGTTATTTATAGCCTATGTTTTTATGGAGTTGATGGTTACAAAGGACACCTTTTTTAAAGATAGGTGATGGTGAGTGCCCTCTAAAACCTCTTTACAGGAACTATCACAGCCTCCTTCAAATATTTCATAAATGGCAAAATTTTCCTTTCCATGAAGCCTACTGTGTCAGTTTCAATGTTAAAATTTTTTTTGTTTATAAAAGTAATACCTGCTGCTTGTGGACAATTGGGAAAATATGGGCAATTAAAAGAGGGAAAACATAACCAGTTTGCTGGGCATTTCTTTCAGCCAACGCCCTGTGGGTGGTCTTTCCTGCTGGACCTCTGGCAGAGTCCAGGTTCAGCCCTCAGCTGCCTCTGAGTTTTAAGGTTCAGTCCACTTTAACACTCCCAATCTCAACATTTGTTTAAAGTCCAGCCCTATTGCCTCTCTCTGCTCAGGCTGAAGCTGGGACCTCTGGCTCTTACTCCTGCTTGCTCTCCTGTTATTTCAAGTGCCTTGGGACAGGGGGCAGGGGTGGGAAGTGAAGTGACTTTCTTGTATTCACCAGGATGCTTTGGCCTCCTTTGCTGACTGACTGTCCGTGTTCTGTCTCTGGCAGGTATGAGAATGTTGGTCATGTCTGTGGGGCACACAGAGGAGTTATTTAGGGGAAAAGTATGGAGCTCCCTATGGCACTGTTCCCAGATGTACGAGACAGGTTCTTTTTACCCCCACGGTCAAGTCTCCTACAAATTCAGGTCTGCCCTATTGCTGGGAAGTAAGGTGGAGGGTGGGTGTTCCTTGCTCAGTGGGCATCAGTCTCTCTCACAGGTGTCATTCAACCCACAGGAAAGGCATGCACTTTGGTTCAGCAAATGGCAGGAGTGTGTGCAATCTACTGAGTCATCCTGGAAGCTGCTATTGTCTTTTGTTGTACTGTTGAATTCAGGGTGTTCGTATTTAATTGGGATTTAATTAATTAGACTCTTTGTATCTTTATTTTTGAAATTATTCACTTTTCTTGCTATATCCTTTTTGAAAGCTTTAGTCTTAATGGTCTGCTAGATTTATAAAATACATTGAATTGCATTCCTTCCTTCTCTGTACATTATGTGAGAATGATCAGTTCCACAAACATTTAAGAACATGCTATGACAACAGTCTGACACCAAAGCCTTTTTGGGGGAGGATACTTCTTTGAAACTGATTTGTTTTCTTCCATGCTTGTTGGTCATTGCAAATATTTTTACTTCTCCTTGAGATCAATGTACTAATTTGTGTTTTCCCAGAAAATGAGCCATTTCATTGAGACTTTCAAATATATTCACATAAAGTTGTATCACCATAATCTTTTATAGTTAAAAGAAATACAACTTTTATCTGTGTTCTTACGTGTCAACTTGGCTAGGCTATAGTCCCCAGTAATTCAAACACTAAGCTAGTGTTGCTGTGAAAGTATTATAGAGATGTTATTAAAGCCTGTAATCAGTTTGCTTTTAATAAGCTATATTGAAAAAAAAAAAGCCATATTATTCTAGATCAAGCTTGTCTAACCTGTGGCCCAGGATGGTTTTGAATGCGGCCCAACACAATTCGTTAACTTTCTTAAAACATTATGGGATTTTTTGTGATTTTTTTTTTAGCTTGTCATCTGTCATTAGTGTTAGTATATTTTATGTGTGGTCTAAGATAATTATTCTTCCAATGTGGCTCAAGGAAGCCAAAAAGTCAGATACCACTACGGACCTACATAACCTGAGTGGCCCTTGTTCAATTAGTCAAAAGGCCCTAAGACCAGAGCTGAAGCTTCTCTGAAGTAGAAAAAAAAAATGTCACCTGTGGGCAGCAGCTTCAACCTGACAAGTCTAGCCTGACCTTTCTTCCTGCTGGCCTGTCCTATGGATTTTGGACTTGCTTAGGAAACCCCCACCACAACATGAGCCAATTTCTTGCAATAAATCTCTCTCACCTACAAGAACTGCAAAAGATGCTCAATATTTGCTCTTCCCATTTCTAATGAACTTCTTCTCTATCTATTCAATGCTGGTGCAGCACTCAAAATGAATTTTATATACTATTAAAGAGGGACATAAGTTGCAGTTTGAAAAACTACCCAATGACAGTGAGACCCCACCCCCAGCCCTATTAGGAGGTATGGGTATTAGAAAAGACACTTTTCTAGAAGGAGTTGTTGAAGGAAGATGCACTCAGACTGTACCTCATGGTCCTGCCTACATAGCAGGAGCTAGACTCTGCAGTGCAGACGCTGCACAAATGTGGATGCCACCCCCAGGGGAGGGGATGGGTGCCAGAGTCAGCAATCCTGGGTCACCTAAGAGAGAGAAAGGCAGTTGTACTGAGGGCCTCCCCTGAGGAGCACAGCACAGAGGGGCCAGGCTGTTCCTCCTTGGAGCAGAGAACAAGCTAAGAAAACCCTTGGCAGGAACCCAGGTGGAGACAGCCTCTCAGAGCCATGGGACAGGTTTTGGCAGGGGAACAGCGTGACTCTTGGTGGCAGGCTTCCCATAGCGAGAGTAACTCAAAAGGACCTCACCTGCTGGATTAACCAATGGGCCCAGGGCAGGTAGCTAAAATGGATTGTACACGCTCAGAATGGAGGGTGATGATTTTTTTTTTTTAATATTATTATATTTTATTGTTAAATTTAATGGGGTGACATTGGTTGGTAACAATCAGACAGTTTCCCAATGCACAACTCCACATCACATCACCCATGCATCGCATTATGTGCCCAGCTCCCAGAATCAGGTCCCCCTCCAACAC
>PVKE010047033.1:0-12059 GCA_004027555.1 Craseonycteris thonglongyai | reverse complement strand
TAACCACCAAACTATTGAGTGTGTCCATAATGCTGGGGCCCTCTCCCACCTCCCCTCCCTCTCTCCCTCCCCCCTCCTCCCCTTCCCTCAGGCAATCACCAAGTTATTGAGTGTGTCCATAGGTCTCTATGTCTTTGTTTCTTTCAGTTTTATATTCCACCTATAAGTGAGGTCATATTTTGGAAACAATATTTTTAAATGAATAGTTTTGTTTGGTTTAAGTATACATTGTTTTTGTTTGTTTGTTTAAGATTTCTTCTGATTGTTTTTTGACAGAGAGACAGACAGAGAGAGACAGAGAGAAGGGGGAGGACCCAGAGCAGTTTCTATAGTTGACAGCATTAGTTTTTCATATAGTTTCACTCCACAGGTGGGCATGGGGCTGCACAGGGCAGGAACTGGGCTGGAAGCCCCCCGCATGTGCCTCGGCAAGAACTGAACTGGGGGCACAGCCCAGTTCAGCATATGGGTCTGCATGGGCTGGAGCCAGGATTCGATTCTTGGTCTCCGGGGCTGCAAAGCGAGCACTTAACCCACTGAGCCATCCCAGCTTCCCCTATGTATTGTGTTTTGAGAAGCAATAGATGAGCTATAGAATTTCAGTACTATAAAGAATTGTATAAATCATAATGTATGAAAAGAAAATAAAAATATCTCCATAAACTTCTATTAGATTCAAATTGATACATGAAAAAAAATGCACATATAAAGATAATTTTGCCATTATTTCTAAATGTCAAGCAAGTTTAAGAAGTTAAATGAGGGGAAGCTGGGATGGCTCAGTGGGCTAAGAGCTCGCTTTGCAGCCCCAGGGACCAAGGATCGAATCCTGGCCCCGGCCCGTGTGGACCCATATGCTGAATGGGGGAGTGCCCCCAGTTCAGTGCTCACCGGGGTGAAGACCCTGGCCCAGATCCTGCTCTGTGCAGCCCCACTTCCACCTGTGGAATGAAACTATGTGGAAAAACAAATGATGTGCAACTACAGAGACTGTTCTGGGCCCTCCCCCTTCTCTCTGTCTCTGTCTCTGTATCTCTCTATCAAAAACAATAAAAATAAATCTTTAAAAAAAAAAAGAAGAAGAAGAAGTTAATGAATCTATCTGTACAAGCAAAATCTGCTAATTCTTTGTTTTTATAATGCTTAGGATGTAGGCTAAACATGTTGATGAAAAATATTTACTGACTCTTAAAATTTTAATATGTTATAAAGAAATAACTACATAATAAAAGTGGAATTCCATTGTTACTTTAATTTTCTATTTTATCACATTTGTCATAATTTTAAAATTAAAATAGAGTGCTTTAAACCAAAAAACGGATTTCAAACTTATAAATAAGAGATAACAAATGGTAATTCTTAAAGAAAATGCTGTAATTAATATAAAAAATATTTAATACACAGTGTTCCTAAGGGGATGGCTTTTTATGCAGAGCTATTATATACATTTTTTGAAGAAACATAAATTGGCTTACACTATTTTTATGCACAGGCTTTGTTATGAAGTAGGTATATATAAGAAAGTGAGCTGCTAGGAAATTGCATTCTACAAATACTCTCTTATATCAAAGGTAAAGGACATTCAAGAGACTTATATATTAGGCCAGCTTTTTTCCTATTGGAAACATGAAGGTGAAAATATGTTTTTCTTCTTTTTTTTTTTTTAAAGATTTTTAAAAAAATTTATTTATTGTTTTTGACAGAGAGAGAGAGAGAAAGATACAGAGACAGAGGGAGAACTGAACTGGGGGCACTCCCCATTTCAGCATATGGGTCCGCATGGGCCGGGGCCGGGATTCGATCCTCGGTCCCCAGGGCTTCAAAGTGAGTGCTTAACCCACTGAGCCATCCTGGCTTCTCTAATGTTTTTCTTCTTGACCAGCTAAGATTGTACTCTAGTAACTATCTGTTTTTCTTTAAAATAACAACTTTTTTTGCACCCCATTAACTATTCTGTAATGTACTTTCTATTGTTTCAGGTTAATAGCCACACATCAATGTTCATGAGAAGGCACATGAGTTGCTCATATGTTCTTTTCTTGCTCTTTTAATTCAGTAGCTATGTGACTTTATTTTGAGGCATATGTGAAAGAGTATATGTAAGAGTTTCTAATGGCATTAGACCCAAAGTTGGTTTGCACAAGACAACTATTAGGATTCACTTTTTGACATGTTCAGAGATCTTGCCATGTTTTGAATCAGCCTATTATCTTCATTTGTTCCTTTCAAATCCCTTAACCACACACAAGTTCTTGGAATGAGCATTTCTGTGTGTTTCCTTTTTTGTAGTATTTTTTTATCTTTCTTTAGTCCAGAAACAATTATAATACCTTATGGTTAATAGTTATAATAGCTACTATATAGAGAGTAAACACTTCTATATCCAGAGTGCTTTATATACACAGTAGAGTATTACTGTCCCTCCTCCATATAATAAAACTAAGGCTCAGAAAGTTCATTTAAGAACCCCAGACCACTGTGAACCAAAATTCAAATCTAGTCTGTCAGATTGCAAAGCCAGTTACTTTGCCTGTGACACACTGACTCACTCCTTGGCATCTTTGCTCCCTTATCTCAAATTGGAAGTCATGTAAAAAGTTCAGATATTCTAATTAAGACTTAAGATATCTTAGTATTGACTTTCTTTTTTTTTCTTTTGTATAGGTTTTTAAAAGATTTTTTTGAAATTAAAAAAAAAATTTTTTTTGCATTGATAACCTTCTATTTAATAAGCATTATCAGGATTATATGAAATGCTTTAAAAGTATTCATTTCCCCATATCTTAAAACAAAAAAAAATGAACCTCTCAAAGTCTTTAAACAATTAAACATTGTTCTATTTTTAAATATTACTTTAATTTAGGAAATCTTTAAAAATACTAAAATGTAAGTAAAGAGAAACTGTTCTTTTTGCATTATAATTAACTTTGAAAGTGATGGAATGACTAAAATAATTTTAGTGAAATAAATATTAATATTAGAACTTCTAAAGAAAGGCTAGTGTGATAAATAATGATGATTTTCAGGCTGCTTTCCCAACAATGGACCTTCTTTCAGGGAAAGCTAAGTCAAGTGATTATGGCAAGGAGACTGGTTATAGGTGGACAGGTAGCAGATTCACTTTCCCCTTAGCTGGTGGTAAAGTGTAATGGTTAGCAAAATGTAGGGGAAAGCATCACAAATAGATATTATGATGGTGATTAAAAAGGGAATACAATCTCACTTGCCTCAACATTGGATGTCAAAACGTATTAGTATGATGATTGTATCTGCATGTTGGTTATGTTCACTACAAGTAAGTTCTTAAAAAGTTGTCTATTATAGGGCAGGTAATTTCAAGAAAACTGAAATTACCTGCTAAACTATAAGCTCCTCAGTAACAAGGATCATGGTCTATTTTGTTTACTAATATGTCTAAAGTGTGTGGACCAACCCTAGGTTATAGTAGGTACTCAATAAATATTTTATGCTTAAATTAATTATTTCATACTGTCCTAATCTTGTGTTCTGTGCTCACTGAAGAAATTCAAGAGAAACCCAAGTTTTAGGTTTTGTTATTAATATGTGGGCATTTTATATTAAATTCTAATTTTAATTTGTATGAAATTTCAGTATCACAGTTAAGGCATCTCTACAGTGTAAGATCTTGTACTGGTTTAGAGTGAGAACCCTGGCTACCTACTTTATGATTGTGGCATTGCCATTTATTAACAGTGATCTTGGGAAAAGGCCTAAATATATCTGTGAATTGGTTTTCTTTCTGCACAGTATAGGTGTCCTCAACGATATCTAACTCATAAAGTTGTTTAGAGAACTGTATGTTCAAGACAATTTAAGATTGGAATGCATGTATTCCAATGAATATATACAACATATATTTATTCATTGATTTGCAAATGAGTGGACAGTCTTTTAGATAACTTGTTAAATTATAAAATCTGAAAGATTTTTAAAAATTCTGTCATAAAACCATTCTCAATATCTTTGTTGGAATTGACATGAGTGGATAGGTCTCTCTTTTGTCGTAGAAACCTTGTAAAAGTATACATTAGTACATCTGTAAATTGTCTAATTGTTACCAACCAATGTAACCTCATCAAATTTAACAATAAATTAAAAAAAAAAAATCAATAAAATAAATCTTTAAAAAAAAAAAGTATACATTAAATTATTATGAACTTAGTGGACATGCTTCACTTGCATATAACAGAAATATGCATGTTTTGCTAGACAGATAAGCAAAAGTTGGAGAGAATAATTATAGCTAAAATTGACTGAGCACGTTTTATATCCCATATATTGTGCTAAGTGCTCAAATGATATAGTTTTGATGAAGACACAAAGTCACAAGGATGACTTCTGGGAAAGAAGAAAATTCCTTGGAAGTTAAGATTCAAATAAAAATCACAGATGGATATTAAAGCAATCATACCATATTAGATATTGAGGATATTCGGCTGGTTTAAAGTGAATCTGAAATTTCAGATTATTTAAGAACATTTCTTGGGCATATAATGTATGCCAAGAACTGAGAATGAGGGAACTTATGTTTACTTAAGCCTTGGTAAGTAGTAGCACAGCTTGCTTTTAGTGTTCAAGGCAAGTTTAAAAAAAAACAAAAAACAAAAAAAACTGCTGATGAATTTGACAATTATTTGATCTCTTCCTCTCAATCTCTCTCTAATGAAGGTTTAACTGGAAATGATTCTGTTACTAAAAACCTTTAGAGCCAGAGTACAGTTCTAACAAATTACACTTGATTTATTCAACAAATATTATTCACAGAGAAGCAGCTTCCTGTCTTCATTGTCTTAACACCATCTCCTCTCTTTCCAACAAGAGCTTTTAATATTGTCTCAGGAAGCAGAACTAATATAGATAAAAGAATATTAAATGTAAACATATAGTGACAATCTCTGATGTGAAAGACCATGTAGAAGGCTCAATGGAAAATCTTAACCAGGGAGGCCATTGGCCACATAATGAAATATTCAACTCCATCGAATTATAGCAACTCTTCGATGGCTAAGTGGCAAAGATTTATTCTAATTCAGGGCAATCTTAGTAAATGTTTTCATTTCACATTAAAACTAAGGGCATGAAAAGTATTTTATTTTATGTCAAATGTATAAACAAAATAGTGACAGTCATTTAATGTTATCTAGTAGATTTGATTCTTTCAGTTGAGTTTCACATTTTTAAGTTGCAAATCAATACTGCTTCAGTAAATTGGGATTCTGCTGAACTAAGATTTAAGCCAGGATTATATCACATTTTAGGAGTTAATTAGCAAAACAAATCCAAATAGAACTAAACAACTAATAAAAAGAATACTAATCTTCAGAAATACGTTTCTTATTTTTCATCACTGTATGCTATTGTGTTCTGTTCTCAGATGGGCATATTATAGCCCATGGTCTTAATCCAGACTGCAAGCTGTGTTTGTACAACCCAAAAGCTAAAATTAATTTTTATATTTTTTAAATGGTCAAAAAAAAAAAGGACTATTTTGTGAAATGTAAAAATTATGTACAATTCAAATTTCAGTGTCTATAGTTACGGTTTTATTTGAACATAGGCACTCTTTTGTTTATGTAACGTCTAGGGCTGCTTTCACACTACAGTGGCATAGTTGAGTAGCTGTGATAGACACCGTATGGCCCACAAAAGCTAAAATATTTACTATTTTATCCTTCACAGGAGAAATTTTCTAACCCCTTTACAGGCTCATACACTGATCCTCCAGTGATGTAAAAATACTAGAGAATATGAACACTTTCACAGTAGTCTGAATCTAAGTGATTTAAGCAAAATAACTATGTTTTTATTCTCCTTAGTGCTTTCATCTTAATTAGAAAGTAATAGATGTTTCCAAGAGTTATAAGACCAGTAGAAAAGCTGCATTGCAAGTGAAAATGACTTATTGCTGCCTGCAACAGAATTACAGCCATTTCTGCCCAAAGAAAATTTGTTAGAATTTTGTGCCCAACCTTGATCTAGAAAGGCCATTATTCCAACACTGAAAGGATACCATGAGAGAGAACAGAGTTGGCAAAAATCTGACTTTGTGCCAGCTGCACGAATTTGTTTAAGTATCCCATTGGGTCCCTGGATCAACAGATCTCCGATGAGATCATAGATTAAGTAGATATCTTCTCAGTAAAGTTTTACTTTCTACCCTCCAGGCTACTTGACTTCACATAATTCATCAGGTTGTTTGTTTGTTTCTCCAGGGCTACCATCCATTCTAAAGTATATATCAAGCCATCACAGATATGTAAAATATTTATTTTTATGCAAATGTGAGCATATATCTGGAAACTTCTGGGACCAACCTAATGGCCCAGGCTTTGAAAATATCTCTCAGTGTATTGAAGAGTGCTTTCTTCATTTTTATGGCATTGCTTTACACAATTATGCAATTATTGTATAGCATCACACCTTAAATATGTATTTATACCTTTATACACTTTGCTCTTTATATGTACTTTAAAAGATGACTCTGCATAAAATAAAAAGATGAATTTTCATTAATGACAATTCTACTATGTTATGACAAAGTGATAGTTTGGATCCTTACATTAAAAGCCATAAGCAAACCTTTTAATTTGCATTTAATGCACTTATTTTATTTAAATCCAGGCAGTCTGGGCAGAAGTTAATATCCTATACTTTATGGAATTAAGGTTTTCACTAGCACTATAAAATTAATGAGTTGCTTTTGAATTGTGGTTTACAGATTCACTGGACTGTTGGTGAGTGGAAATGTCAAAAGAAAATGTGCCATTTAAGAGAATTATTGCATATTAAAAACAATGCAGACTTTTTAAATTCCTGTTATGTTACTAGCTTTAAGAAAATGGGATAACAATCAAAGCCTAAAAAGGATGTTAGCTATCAAACTACTTAAATGTTTAACTTTAGCCAAATGCTTAGATCATAGAAAAATGATTCCCAGGTCAACTGATCTCAAGCTGTTCAAACACCCAGTAGGATAATTTTTCCAACCAGTATGCAAACAGGAAGTTAATAAAAGAAGAAATTTTAAGCCAGAAGTTTATATCATACATAGCAAATCTCATGTATAAAACCCACAGAAGTTTGAGGCCTGCCAAATTCCAATCTCACATATACATTTAGATTGGATCTAATTTACAAACTTAAGACAAGTTTACCATACAGAGCAGCAAATTAAAATGAGAAAAACAAAAACATTTTTTTATTTTTTCACTAAGACACATTACTCACTCTTGCTGTGTTATCATTGCCATAAATGCGGAGCTTAACACCTTAAATGTTAGTTCAAGTGTGGTCAAAATTATGTTTTTTTAATGTACATACATTTTCTTTTTTTTTTTTCTGAAGATTTATTTTATTGTGTTTGACAGACACAGAGACAGAGAAAGACAGAGAGGAAGGTGAGGGCCCAAAGCAGTCTTCATTGTTGTATGTCATCAGTTTTCGATGTGGTTTCATTCCACACAGGCGGGCGGGGGCCACGCAGGGTGGAAATTCACCTGGGAGCCTACCACATGGGAGGCATGCCCCCTTGGTCCAGAGGCTGAAATGGGGGGTGAGAACTGAACTGGGGCCTCCCTCCCACATGGGAAGCACACTGCAGTTCAGCTTATGGGTCCCTGCACCAGCTGAGGCTGGGATTCAATCCTCAGTCCCTGGGGCTGCAAAGCAAGTGCTTAAACCCCTGAGCCATCTCAGCTTCCCCTACATATATTTTCTTATAAAATAAATTAGATAAGTACTTTTTTTTTTTTTTTCTAAATAGCTCCTATAAGATTTTGTTACAAAACAAAACCAAAACCAAAACAGACACTTCTTCTAACTTTGTTGGGTTGGAAATGCCTGAGAATTTGTAGATCTTCGTGACCGCATTGCTCAGTTGGCTCTCTTGTTGTAAAATGGAACCTTGTGGCCACCTAATGAAAAGCTACTAATTATAGATGTTAATTTTGCACTCGGGTCCAGTTTTTCTAAATGTGTACTACCAAGAATTTCCTACTTTCTTCATAATATGTCATTCTTCAATGCCTTTCATTTGCAAGTGTGTCTTTCTGTCTTTTCCACCCCAAAGCTGTTCTCTTCATGTAGATGATATGAATACTATTTAAGTGACTTTTTCAGTTACAAAAGCTATGAACTATATCAGAGGATGGAGAATTTTCTTCGCCTAATTTAAGCACAATTTTCTCTTCTTACCAATGTAGCTTTACATGTGCCTGGTGCCTCAAAAATCCTCTTATGAAAATAGTTCCTCCCATGTTAAAAGAAATATTAATAACACTTAGCTCTCCTCCTCCACTTTTGAATTCCTGTCTTCAATCTAGAAAATAAAAGAAGTTGATCTACAGTCTTCTGTTAATGTACTTTTTTAAGACAGATATTAGAAACTTTTGGTTTGTTGTTTACATATTTATTTTCTGTTTAGCTGTTTATGTAAGAAATACAGAATCAGATGAAGATAATTACAGAAAAAAATCAATGCATTATCATTGTGACAATAAAGCTTAAAATGAAATTAAAAGAACCAAATTTGTAATTGTAATAGAACATTGAATAACTCAATTAGGAACAATTAAGCAGTAGCATCCTAAACTGTATTTGAATTAATGACTTAGACATAAAGACTCTGTGAGCCCTTAGACACCAAGTCCACTAAGTATATATTATCATTAGAACAACAAACATTTAGATAAGGTAGTAAATTTACCTTTATAAATTTATACAAAAAATTATATTTTTTTCCGAATACAAAACATATTTATTGAAGTTTGGTGTGTATGTGTGTGTCTATACATAAATCTTTATATGCATACATATATAATATAAATTTTTACAAATTTGATAAATTTAAAAACTTCTAGGAAATAATATAAATTTATTTTTTATCATTAGTTCTTCTATATTGTGAAGGAGATAGAAATTTTTATCTACCCTTCTAGGTTCTTTTGACTAGTAATTAAATCTATGTGAAACAGATTAACAAGGGAAAATGTAACCAAATATAATTACATGTGTACATATGAGAACCCCATATACATGAGATGTTCAGGGATGGAAAGGTAAAATGAGATATATATGGCATTCTGAGCCAAGGAATGAGGTGTAAGTCATCTTTCAAAGGAGGGGACGATCATTTGCAGGACGATAAGAAAAGCAGATGTTCAGTAAGTAGATGTTTGCCCTGCCATATACTCATAGATAGATCATGATTTCTGGCAATAACTCTTACTATGGGCAAGACCCCCAATTTTGATTATTTTAGGTAAAGGAGGGGCAGAAGTTTCCCCTGAGTTCACAGGGTCTTCATCACTCTCAGCTCAAATTTATCCACATGCCCTAGTGGTGCATTTGGGGAGAACTGCTCAGAAGCCCTTAAATGTCAGTAGCAGTTTTACGTAGTTAGAATATTTCAAAGCATGCAGTGATATTTATAATTGGCTAGTTTTGATATAAATACTGAATTTTTGGAGTGACTGTAAATGGACTTGAGATTTAAAGATGATACAACTAGGAAGTACAGTGATAAGTTGGAATCTGAACGCCCCAAAACTCGAACAACTTGGAATCTAAATGAAAAAATCAAGCAACTTTTACCTCAGAATCCGAATGCTGCCTTGGAATCTGAAGCAGTTTGAAGATAGAGCCTAAATAAGCATTGTTTTGGAAGAATATTTCATTTCTAAGATCCAAAAGCAAATGGTTTAGAGTGACATTTTAAAATTAACATTTCAGAATACAAATATGTTAATAATGAATTTGACAAAACCAGCCTCAAATAAAATTATATTAGAACTTTTACCATTTTTTTCCAGCAATTTAGATAATTGCCAAAATACATTTTGACCCATAATTAATTGTAACTACTTTTGTTTAAAGTAAAAGAAATACATAGACAATGTAATGTTGAATTGTATACCTGGAACCTGTGTAATTTTTACCAAGAAATGTCACCCCAATAAATTTAACAATTAATAAAAGAATATTATTGCCAATAAATATTTTACAAAAGCAACTACAAACACAGTTTTAAGAACTAGACAAAAACTGATAAAGTCAAAAAATAATATTTGGCTATATATGATGGTACAAACTTAAAGGCCTAGAAAAAGTAAATATTCCCCAGCTCAGACTTATCTTAAAGTTATTGAAAAATTGGTTTTAAAATGTCGTAAAGGATGCAACTAGAATTTATTTACTAGTGAACTTTTGAGCTGAGGAGACTATAATTTACACTATTCTTTGTAAGTAGAATTCTAGCTTATGACTTAATGTGAAAAAAATGTTCAATGAGAATAAAACAACCCAAACATACAATTAAAATTTAAAAATATAAATTGAGGAAATTGATTCAAATTTCCGGGATGGGTTTAATTAGTGAAATGGGTAGCAAAAATGTTATTTATTTGAATTTATTATCTTTAACGTTATCTGTGACATTCAGTATCTGAACTATATTGGGGTCACTTTTTGTTGTTGTTGTTTGTTTGTTTGTTTTAATTTTATATACTAGAGGTTATAGTCTCCTGTTTACTGGAATGTACTAATAAATTTTGATTTTGTACTAAACCCTTTTTTGATACATTGAGTAGTTCCCTGAGAGAACATTTTTTTGGTAGTGTTTGTTTCTGGTTGACCTTTAAAACAGAGATCCAAGGTAGTATGGATCTATAGCAACTCCAGTATTTTTCAAAGCTCCTTTCTCAGTGGATTTTTACTTCCAAATTCCATTTTCCTTAATGATTTTATTGAGGCTTGGATTTTGGCTTTGTTAGGGTGAGTCTAGTGTGGTAGATATTCTATAAGTCTGCACTTCATCCCTAATTTAGGGGCTTTCTTGAGATTCAGATGATGTCTCCTTTCTGACTAGGGCTGGAACTCTGTTTCTGCTACTGCCTGACTTCTATTATCTATGGTTGCACTGTAGCAGCTGCTCTATGGTATGCTCATGTAAGCAGCCATATACTCTGATCTCTGCTTGATATCCAGCTTCCTATAGAGACCCAGAAAAATCATGGGGCTCATCTTATGAGTTTTCCTGTTCTCAAGAATTGCAGTCCACACTGCCTGCTATCCAACGTCTGAAAAGAGTTGTCTCATACTTTCCCCCCCAATTTTATGGTTGTTTACCACATCAGGGTAGTTTTAGTTTCAGTTATTCTGACATTGCCAGAAGTAGCAGTTTCTTGTGTAGTTCATAATTGTTTAATTTACTGATATTTCATAGGTCTTATTCCATAAATGCAGTAAGTTGCATGTATAGTGTGTACGTGTGTGTGTGTGTACCAATGGTGCCAAAAAATGTATACACATTTCAAGAGATATTATCTATGTATTACTTTTTAAAGTTGAATTGCATATGGTAGCAGTGTGTAGCATGATGTTTGCTCAAAAGATGGCTTTAATCAAATGAACGCTACTGCCACTATGCAACAGGCAAGTCAGTCAAAGAAAATGGTGGAAGCACAGTTGTCATTCGAGGAGCACAAGACCATTTTGAAGTGGTATTTGAAATTTGAGAACGTTGTAGAAGTACAACAAAAATGGAAGCCTGAGTATGCAACAGAACCTCTAACACACCTAACAATTATACACATTCATGATGAGTTTGAGATGCATGGTAAATTGAACCAGCATGAACAGTGATACAAGTGGATACTTTGGTCAAAGTTGCTCAAGCTGTAGTTCGCTATAATCAGAATTGTCTAGACACTGATGGTAACCACCTTAAACACCTCTTGTAATTGCAAAAGTCAACTGTGACTTGTATTCATCTTTTGTTATCGGTATATATTGAGTATTACAATTTTAATAGTTTTTTCCTTAAGATGTGTATACATTTTTATTGTATAATAAAATTGGTCTATATATATGTGTGTTTGTATATATACACATACATACACATTTATGTGTATATATATTAATATTTAATGTATGCATATACATATATTTATATATACATACATATAGTCTAAAAGATCATTGCATTTGGGGGATCAAATAAGAATTAGCCAAGTTGCATCTCTCTGTATCTATACTATTAT
>PVKE010047032.1:0-12061 GCA_004027555.1 Craseonycteris thonglongyai | reverse complement strand
GAGAGGAACACAATTTGTGGAAAAAAGAAAGAAAAGAAAGGGAGAAAGAAAAAGGAAGGTAGAAAGGAAGAGAGGAAGGAAGAATGAAGAAAGAAAAAAGAAAGAATATGTTGTACCAAATACAAAATGCCAACCTACACAAAGTATTTCTTTCAAGATATCTCTGTTAAGCCCAAGAAAATGGAAAGCTAAAGCAGTGCGATAAAGGAAATGGCCCATAACCTGGTCTTATGAAAGCAATTTCTGGGGCACAGAATAAGCCCTGCTTCTGATTATGCCACAGCAGCTGCAGGGGAACTCTGGGAACGTATTGTCTTGAGAGCCCAGTCCTCACGTTCAGACCACTGGTTCCCAACGACGAGTTTATGAATCCTCCCACAGCACACTAGTAATTCACACTGCACTAGTAACTAATGAAATAAATGCCTCTCCTTTGCTTGAGAAAGTCTCTCCTACTGGGATTTGTACCATAGACCCTTAGATCCAAAGGAACTAGAATCAATATGGCAACAACCAGCTTCAGAAATATTCATTTAATCAATTCCCTGTTAAATCCCCATGTGTTTATAAGTTGCTAACTGGGAAAAGATTTGTGTTCACTGAATGCATTGTCTTGCACTAACCAAATAACCATAGCGTTGTGCCTAAGGAACTGACAGTGAGGCGAAAGATTCTAGTTCTTTCCCTTTTCCATAGTTCTGTCACTTCGTCCAGCACTGGAGTCTGAGGCAGAGACTTAACACTTCCTTCACAGGGAATCTGAATTCAAAGTTTTCTTCTCACCTAAAACAATTGCTCTTTCCAGTAAGGTTTTTGTTTTTCCTAAAAACTATTTATCATAGCAGCATTTTTTTGGAAAACATGTCTTCAATGTTTCAGAAGTTGAGCATTTGTTTTCAAGAATTCAAGTTCTCTAAGAAAGATCAACACTTACAAAATTAACATTATAAATTATATGAAAAGAAACATACTTTGCTTCTCAACCACGTTACATTAAAACCCCTGTTTTCTTTTAAACTTCCATCATTTATTTTCCTTTCTAAAATTTTATTACTCTAAAGCCTACTTTAATGCGGTTGTATTAGCACCAAGAAAATTAATATTCAACTACTGGAAGTGAAAATAAAAGCACCTCTGATTTAAGGATTTTTTTTTTTAACCATGCCTCTGAATTCACTTCCTGACTGTTTATTAAATACCTTAGCAAGAATCAAACTTTCTGTTAAAATTTTATATATAATTCAGAGGCTGGAATATGCCAAATGAGAGTGATAATGTCTCAATTTAGTATAACGTTTTCAGTTTCCCCAGACCCTACTATACTTCAAAACATTATTTATTATAAAATTTTCTATGCAGCAACACAGAAAATGTAATACCTCCTGCAGCATTAGTAATATATAAATGACACAAAGAGTCTCTCCCTCAAAATCTTTCTCTCTCTGCTTTTTCACAAGATCTGGCTGTCCTGCTATGTCTGACACTAAAAACTGTCTTTAGGGGACAGTTTTGATTTTTAAGCAAGCTACAGTAAAAGACTTCAAAAATTTACAACTTGTATAAGTTACTGATAATAAAATGCCAATTAATATTCCTCACCTTTTTTTTGACAATAAAGACAAGATGGATTTCAAAAGATGACAGTTTTTAATTATTTCTTTTATCTGTAAAAATTATTTATTTTAAAGTACAATAAAAGACTTCGAGGCATAAATGAACTATGCCAAGAAAGAGATATAGGTAGACATAAAAATAGCATCAACAAATCTTGTACTTGAATACATTTTCTATTTGTCTGGTCTTCTGCTAGATTTTTAAGATATGATTCTTCATTGGGCAGAATATAAATTCACAGAAATCTATGAAGAATGAAATAAAGTGGTAAAAGCTGTCAGAGAGGTTCAAAAAGATGTGATTTACATTTGGAGGAATATGCAGAAAATTTTTTTCTGAGGCAGTCCAAGAGCAAATAGGCCAGTATCTCAGATGAGAAAGACATGGAGAATGAGACAGGAATTCACACTAATCTTAAGACTATAGTGAGAAAATGTAAGGCATCAGCCACCAGTGCATGTTCAAGGCAGATCCAGGAAGAAATAACAGGCTTCCCTAATAAAGCAGAGAACAAGAATATGATGATGCTCTGAAGGTAGGATGTCACGGGTGCTTGATGAAAAGAAGTCGGCAAAAGCACATAATCCCTGTAGCCAGTTAAAGGTCAAAGGAAGTACTCAATACAAGAAATGGCCCTTGAAGTGAAAAAGGTAATCTTTCTGTAAAAGTTAAACCAGAAATACCAAATGTCTGATGATGGTATCCATATGATGATGTCATTGTAAGAAAAGTGTTACCTCAAAAGGAAGCAAAAAATCTAAAAATTAAGGAATTCTACTCATTAAAAAGTGGATTCGGGAGTATAATCTATGAAAAATAAAAGAAAGTAGAAAAACAAACATCTGAGTAGAATAAATGTTACTTCACATAACAGACAAAGAAAAGGGGCGATCTGGGATCTTGGCAGGTTTTATAGTAGACAAGCCTAAGGGACACGCTGAGGTTTTATTCATTAGTGTAACATAATTCTAAAGGACAAGGACTATTTAGTTTAAATGTCCTAGCCAGGAGGAAGTATGCTTAAAATTATACACCCATCTAGCTCAGATTTCATCGCCAGTTAATTTCTTTAATTTAATTTGGCCTCCTTGGGAAAGAATACCTGGATTGTGAGTGACAGCATAAACTTGCAGAGCTTATCGTTGTTTATTCATTTGTTTTTTTGTCTTGTTTTATTTTTTTTTGTTTTGTTTTATTTTTTTTGTTCTGTTTTATTTTTTGGCAATTGGTATTCATGTCATTCCTGAAAGGCTGTTCAAAACTTGAGACACTAAAATATTAACTGTGGTGTTTAGTAAGGTACTTGTTCCTCTCTAAAGCTTGTCTGAGTCACCAGCCCACTCTAGTTTCTTCCATCTTTGTGATATCATGTTTTGACTTCACCAAAGGCTGGAGAGGCAAAGTCTATTAATGCTATATGCATTCCCATATGCATGCCCTAAAGATGTCTGCCTTCTAAGCCCTGGGACCTGTAAATACATTAGGTTACATGGCAAAGGGAAGTAAAGCTGAAGATAGAATTAGGGTTGCTAATCAGATGACCTCAACTGGGGAGATTATCCTGGGTTATCCATGCAGGTTATCCCTGCAGTAATCATAAGGGTCTTTAAAAGTAGAATAAGGAAGCAAAAGAAGAGAGTCAGGAAAGCAGGGTCAGAAAGATGCTATCTTGTTAGCTTTGAACGTGGAGAAAAGGGTCATGAGCCAAAAAACATGAGTGTCCTTTTGAGGCTGGAAAAAGCAAGAAAATAGATTACCCCCAAAAGCCTGCAGAAGAAATGCAACCCTGCTAACACTTTGATGTTAGTCCAGTAAGACCCATGTTGGACTTCTAGCCTACTGAAGATAATCAAGTTGCATTGTCAAGTTACTTTGTTAGTGGAGATTTGTTAGAGCAACAATAGGAAACTAATATTGCAAGTAGAACTGCATTATGAGGCAGTTGAATTTGACTTAAAGAAATGGGTTGTGTAATCTAGGATCTAAAAATGGTTCTGTCTGCTAGGATGATTAAGATATCTAAGTAGACAAATACAGATTCAAGTTCCAATTTGGACGATTTAATAGCCATATGAGTAAATTCTTTAACTTCTCCAAGCCTCAACTTCATCATCTATTAAATAAAGAGAATACCTACCCAATAGATTTTGGTGAGAATTTAATAAGATAAAGTTACTTCATCCAGTAAAAAATGTCTATGAAGCACTCACATGTGGTAAAATGCTTGATAAGGGGAATTTATGCAATGATTTAAACATACTAATTAGTGTTCCTATTACACACTGTAGCTGCTACAATGAACATGTCAGACACTGAGAAATAACCATACGATTTTAATATCTTATGCTAATCCTTTGATGAGAGCACAGAAGGTTCTGTTACCACATGAGAGGCACTTTGGCTGGATCTGTGCATCAGAAAATACTTTTTAGAGAAAATCACCTCTAAAGAGGCCTAAAGAACAAATGCAAAGTAGATAAAAGTGACTAAAGGAATTGTGGAAGAGCCTTCTGGAGGAGGGAACAATGCAATATAGGGTGTGGGAGCTTGGTAACCAGGAGAATTGAAAATAGCAGTGAGGGACATGAGTTTTGAGGCTAAGTAGAGGCCAGCACATGGGTGAAGTGTCTTTTATCATCATTACCATATGGATTTCTTACAGTGTTAAAATGGAGAAAAGATACTGGTCACATCTGTGTTTTGAAAGAAACCATAGTGGCTACAGTTCAGGAATAAATTTTAAAAATTTACAAGACAAAATGTCACTAGGAACCAGGTGAGAAACTGTTGTAATAATGCAGTCAAACTACTATTGTTATTTTTGTAATTTAGCACATGAGAAATAGAAATGAATGTGAAAGGACGAAGTGAGATGAGCATATGCAAGCAAACTAATCCACTATATATGTGTTTCAACTTAAGATGTTATTTTTGGAAATATGGCAGCACTAACCTTATTCCATAGTAAAAATGGAAAAGAAGAAAGGAAAGATGGAAGGAAGGAAGGAAGGAAGGAAAATTAATTATCAGATTATCGTCCGGCAGGACAGGATAGCAACTGTTCGAGACTCGAGTGAAGAGTCAGTCCATCATCTAATTTCAGGCAAAGCCAGAGGAGAACAGGTCAGAAGGCAGGATGTGGCCACAGGATGAGATCTCAGACCCAATAAAAGACAAGATTATCCTAGGAGAGAGTAAGCTTTATGCCTCACTATTACTGGGTTCTCCTGGGAGAATTCTAAAAGAACTGTAGCCAATTAAAAGGCAGAATGTGAATCGCCATAAGAATATTCCTGTAGAAGTTTGGATGTCAGAGTAAAGAGCCATCTTGGGAAATATCACTCACTCAAGCCCAATATAACACTCACAAAACAAGTCCCTCCAAACCCGGCCTTATACTGAGCCAAAGAGGAAGGATGGAGGCTCTGCTCCACTGGGCTGCTCCTCACCCAGGTACCCTGGGGCCCTCCAGGAACAATGTGTGAGGTAAATAAAGGGTTCAGCAGAGGCAATACATGTGTGCATATCCCAGTGCCACCAAAAATGGGAGACACTGTCTATGGAGCAGGAATAGAGAGAAGTGGCACCACTGCACGTTGTCACTCATATGTCACTGGGCTTTCATAAATAAGGGATCTGGTATAAATGTCCTGATCATGTCAACAAGAAAATTTGTTTGTGTCAATAACACCTTTCTATCTATGCAAGTATATCCCACAAGAAGCAGAAAATTTAAAAAAAAAAAAGTTCTTTGAGCAAAATTTCCAACTAACTACAGAAGACAACATTGAATAAAGAATAATTTTCATAAAAATGTAAAACTGGAACTCTCACATAAATATAAAAATGAGCACATGTTTAAGACTTTATTTAACCCATGAATGAAGAAAGATGAGGTGTTACCACCAATTCAAAGAAGAAAACCCAAAGTGGGGAAATAAACATGCCTATGCAGGAGACACCAGGATAGCTCAGCAGTTGAGCACTTGCCTCACAGTCAAAAGGTCGAGGTTTGATTCTGGTCCCAGACAGTGCAAACCCTGTATGCTGAACTGTAGTGCAACTGGTAACCATTGGGATGGCTCAGCAGCAAAAGTTCTCACCTCCCGTGTAGGAGGCCCCCAGTTCAGTTTCTGCCCCGCGCAGTCCCACATTCACTTGTGTGGAATGAAACCATGTCACAATTAATGGTGTACAACTACAGAGACTGCTCTGGGCCTTTACCCCTTCTCTCTTTCTCTCTCTTTCTGTCTCTCTCTGTCTCTCACCTGCTCTCAAACAATAAATCTTAACAATAAATAAATAAATAAATAAATAAATAAAGATCAGGAATATTGAAATGAATGTGCAAGTGGTGGTGAAACTGGCCCCTTCCACAGTCAGAGAAGGGTGGTCAATTGAAACAAACCTCCACTGGACTGACTGATATGTCTACAGACAGGAAATGTTTGGGGCTTGCTATCACTTATGTGTATCTTCCAGAGTAGTGAAATAGCACTGGCAGAATAGAAGCATGACCCATAGGCAATCATAGCTTTCCACTGAAACTCAAATTTTCCCTAAGCGTGCTTCAGCTAGTATTTGTGTTCAGTAACTTGTCAAAAGTATATTTATGAATGGTCATAGAATTTTTAAAAAAGAAACTAATCTCCATCCCACCTTTGTATGCCGGGGATAGTAAGAGGAGATGATAGGAGATATAATACTTAGAATACCTTGGCTGGGGCAACTGGCTCCCATAGTACTTTTAAAAGAGTCTGTCCGTTAATACGCAATCACAGAGCCAGCCTGCACCAAATTCCTTATTTCTCAATTCAGATTCCCCCCACATACACACCCCCAAAGCATTCCATAGAGACCCTGAGGAGGTCTAAACCCAGCCCCAGGCTTGACACCATCCAAACACACTAAGCCTGGGTTTAGGCAATTCCCCAGCACTAAGGTGAAATGTGAAAATATTAATCCTCCAGCTGTTTATCTATAAGCCAACACTGAATCCATGTGGCATTTCCACGGACAAGGCCCAATCCTCCCAGATCTTACTTAGGTTACAGATGTTAACAGGATTAGAGCTAGAAGAAGTTTGATCATGTTATAATAGACAATGACAAGAAGTGCTTACAGACTGGAGTTACTGGAAGGCCTGCAGCAGTAAGTGGGTAATTCATTCCGAATCAGAAAGCAGAAAGCATGTGGGAGAGATAAAACAAAACAGTAAATTCCACACGAGGCTTATGAGAAAAAGTACATTTTAAAACTCCAGGGAACTCCCAGGATCTCAGATAAGAACAAACTATCTGCCAATACATTGTTTCAAAAGCAGAGGATAAAAAAATGTTAAGTCCAGGTTGAGAGGCAAATTTTGCCTCTAGATGCCAAAAGTAATTGTAACACAATATGGGATCACCATTGAGAAGCTCCCAGAAGCGATTTTACATATGCACGGTGGTCATTTCCAATTGTGTGGACGGAATGACAATGAAAAACGGCTGCAAGAAATGAAAATATGAAGTATCTAGACCAAGAGATTTTAGCATCTCAGATGTTGATGGCTGTACATGATTGAAAAAAAAAAAAAGCAGTTTTCTTATTTATGTTAAAACATCTTTCAGCTGAAGCAAAACAAATTAAAGACAGAAGTGATATGTTTTATAAAACCTTATAACAAAGGAAAAGCTACTTGTCTTCTAAGTTGGAATACGGATGTTTTATTTGTTAATGGAAAATCCATTATGGCATTTGGGGATAATGCATTTTGTTAAAACAAATGAGAATTTTTCCCATCTCACTGACATCACTCTCTCCTAGTGCAAAAATTTTGCAAATATTAACAGTGGCACATTATTTGCTGACATATTATTAAGTCATAAAGAAAAAGAAAAGAAACAAATATTTATCATCACTTTGTGCCAGGCACTGGGCTAAATGTACTCTCTTATTTTATTAAATTGAATTGACCATACTTCCAGATACCATCCATACTACAAACAGAGAAAGATTTTTTTTTTTTTTAAAGAAACTCAGAACTGAACCTAAATAATCATGCTTGCACCGAACAATTAAGCAGTAGAATTTGGATGCAAACTTTATGCTGTCTAACTGGGGAGGAGCTCACACTGCCTTAAGTGAAATGTGGAATGCAGTCTAGGTTATCCATTGGGTTTCTCAAAGCAATACTGCTTGTGATTAAATCCAAATTATATACCACAACATCATTGACCCTATTTAGTCAGCAAATATATTTTAGCACCTAGTATATGCCAGATGTTCTAAAGCTCTAGAGACACATCAACATACTAAAAAGAAAATAAAATGGAAGTCCTGTTCTTATAGGTTTACATCATAAAAAGCATAGATTTGGAGAGAGATAAAACAATTTACATATATATATATATATATATTTTTTTTTTTAATTAAGATTTCTAGGGGAAGCTGGGATGGCTTAGTGGGTTGAGTGCTCACTTTGCAGCCCCAGGGACCGAGGACTGAATCCCAGTCCCAGCCCGTCTGGACCCACATGCTGAGCTGGAGAGTGCCCCCAGTTCAGTTCTTACCAGGGCAAAAGAGTTCCTGCCCTGTGCAGCCCCCACCTACCTTTGGAATGAAACTATGCGGAAGAACCAATGATGTGCAACTTTGGAGACTGTTCTGGGCCCTCCCCCTTCTCTCTGTCTCTGTATCTCTCTCTCTGTAAAAAACAATAAAAATAAATCTTTAAAAAAAGATTTCTAAAGCTTCCCAAAGGAAAGAAATTACATAGTTGAATTAATAATAGTATGATTAAACCACTAAGTATAATTGAATGTGACCACAGATAAGAACACTGTTGTCCCAGTAAAACACACAACTCCTTACCTGACTTCACTGCATGTGTGATGGAGTCCAGTGCGTAGTCTGGAAGCCTTCAGTGTGTGTTCTAATTTTCCGCCTCCATTTACAAATGCCTAGGCGAATCAGTCCAACTCTCTGTAGCTGGCTTTCTTCAGCTGTAAAATGAGATAATAATACTGCCTCCATAGGGTGGATGAGGTAACTACATGAGCACAAGTCGAGAGAGCACTTAGTTTAGTACAAATATAGTACAATATCATGCCTATATTATTGGCCTATATTATTATTGCATTTTATAGAAGAGGAGACTAAGGGTCAGCGTAGTCAATCAATACAACCAAGGTTACATAGCACTTAAATGGTTAAATGTACACCTCCATTCTTGTATTTTTGTTTTCTGACACCTAGAGGCTTCTAGCTATACCATGCTTCTCTCATATATAAAGAGTTTATCATATTTAGATCTGAAGTGATCTCCTTCACTTATATTTGAAAATGTTTTTTCCCTTTTATTATGAAACATCCTAATGCCTTCGTCTGAAAGTATAAAACTGCTCTGAAAATTGTTGTTTCTCAGGAGTACTTTATTGGCAAGAATTCCCAAGTCCTCGTTCCACAGGGCTGTCAGAAAGTATCCAGCCATGCACATATATAAAGAAAAGAAAATAATGTGTGTGCTTTACATATCTAATTTCTAATACTCACTTTATCATGCCTATATTATTGGCCTATATTATTATTGCATTTTATAGAAGAGGAGACTAAGGGTCAGCATAGTCAATCAATACAACCAAGGTTACATAGCACTTAAATGGTTAAATGTACACCTCCATTCTTGTATTTTTGTTTTCTGACACCTAGAGGCTTTTGGCATTTTTGGCTGGATTTTTTTCTGGACAGCCCTTGTATAATACATCTCTGAGATTGATACAAGTTCAGGATAAAAAGTGCATTCTTCCTTCTCTAAACAATTTATAGTCACAGCCACTACATGACTCATCTGTGATGATCTGGGGCCCATGTGTGAATGAATAAGTACATATATCAATGGATGCATTGTATATGACTAACTGAGGAATTATTGATCAGCAGTTACTCCAGATACTTAAGTTTCCTCAGCTTACCCTTGTGCTACTCTTCGTCCATTCCCAAAATCAATCAACAGAACTTATTATTAAGTGTGATGACTGCCACTGGATGAACTTCCCAAAATGTCATTATTTCAATAAATTCAATATAATGTAAATACTGTGTGCACATATATTTTGAACATCAGATTGTAATTCAAGAAAAGCATATACATTGAGACTTACACAATTTGCTTTGAGAACCATCATATTAATAGTTTCACTTCAGATGTGGTCATTCACAAAGCAACATATACACTCCATAGTTTGTGTGTTTGTGACTTGCCTTGATTACCTAAAGAAGGATGCAAAATTAACCAGGCTTACCCAGGGGAACATAAAGTGCCCTCACATTTTCTTAACATATGTGACCACTAGTCATGCATATGAAGTCTCAAAGATCTTTTGGACTTTATTTTACCCATTCTGCTTATAATCAGTTTCAGTTTTTAATTTGATTTTGAAGTTGTAGTTAATCAAAAGATATTTTACTTTTAGTACCACATTTTCATTTCCTTCCAGCTAACACTGCAATAACTGGAGTTTCAGCAACTTATTCCTCATTAAATGCCCATTAGAAACACCTTCTCTTCTGTATATTTTGGATGATAGCGTGGATTTCTGATCCCTTTGGCCTTTTTATAGTACTTACAATTTTTCATTGATAATCATACTTTGGTTCCTTTTCATGTGAAAACTGAATTTTTATTTTTCTCATTTTGTTTTTATTGTCACCATTCCAGATAGAATTTTATGTAAATGCTTCTTGGAAAATATATAAATATTACATCAAAATCCAAAAATAAGAAAAAGTTGTATTCCAATAAAACAGTACTAATGTGTATAGTATTCCAATTCACTTTTACTAGACCTCTTGGCATGATGGAAGGGAAGGGGAGCATGTGGGTATGGAGGAGCTTCCGCCAAAAAGTTGCCATAATGTATATAGTTTAGAATGTTAATGATTAATTTATCTCAACAATCAACTTTTTAATATAATATACTTGCTCTTCTTAATAAAACAGTTAAGGAGTGAAAAATACCCAGAATAAACAAAGCATTTTAAGAAAATACGTGTTGGGTTTAAAGTAATCAACACACTCTTCTCCTTGGGTGTCAATATTCAAAAAAGAACTTCATTTGATTTTATTGACAATATAGTAATACTTGCCAAGTTGGGTACTTTTCCCCTTTTTAAAGTTTTAGAAATTTAGTATGGAAGACCTGCCAGATTGGCAGCACTGAATATCTACGTTACTTCACAAAATTGGCTCTGCCTATCGCTGTGTTTCCCAGTTTTAAGATGCAAATTTTGTTAGGATTTTCCCTCCTTTAATTACTTTTTCCCTATAGCAAGTCGTTAATAAATCAGAGAAGCCACTGAAAAAGTGATTGGCCTACTGTATCCCTGGTGAGAAATAATACTGACTTCTTAGTATTAAGGGAGAAGAATTTAAATAGAAAGGAGAAAAAAAGAAGGAAAAGAGGAACAGTTTCATATCACGTAGGCCCTGGTTGTTAAATTCAGTTAATAGCCTGTCTGCATGGTTTCTAACCCCCACCTGAGTAAGACACAGGAAATAGCTGAGATTCACAGAAGATTCTGCTTATTCTCATGTGTAAAACCACAGAAACTTTGACTTCAATGGTTAAAGGACCCTTGAACTGAAATATAAGGTAAGCTATGTTTGCATCACTTCTAACACATGCTTCCAGGGTGATTATCTTCTAAAGAGAATAAACTTTATATCCCCTAAGGAAACACATCAGAAAGATATTCTTTTTTATTAAGTTAAAATGTCTTTCCTTCCTAACTTGGACTCTAAAGGGTGTGGTCACCACGGGTCTTAGTTCTGTTCCTTGGGTCCAGTCCTCAGAAACTTATTTTGAATGAGGGTTTGACCGTCTTTCTCTTTCTAGTCAAGTCAAAGTTAATAAGAAAATAATCAGTCTCTTAAATTATTGTTGCTTCTGTCTCCAGGCATGTTTTCAAATGATCCTAAGTTAAAAAACAGTTTTTCATTTTACTCTTATCTAAACCAGGGATTTGGGATTTGTTTTAAAGGTGAGAAACCCATTTCTATTTGCTTATATTTTATTGTGAAAGTTTTTATCACTATGTTTTTAAGTGTCCTTTAAATATTTTTCCTCCTTGGGAACATTTGTATACCATCTGCAAAACGTGAGTAAAACATACCTAGGCACTTTATGAAAGTTAAAGGGACATTGTTGAAAAAACACAAAATCCTGGATTTCAAAAGAAAATGAGAAAGTTTTAATTTACAATTCTAAACATATGTAACAACCAAATAACTTTGCTAAAGTATCAACAATACATAATAAAACACACTACAGTCCTTGTTCTGAACCAGAAAAAAACCCTTGTTCTAAGATTTGAATAAGCAATATCACACAGAACTATCTCAGGTGACATTTTCTTGTAGACACACAGTGAAACCAAAATAAGCACATATATTAGATAAATAGAA
>PVKE010047031.1:0-12060 GCA_004027555.1 Craseonycteris thonglongyai | reverse complement strand
TTTGGGAAGTTTTCCTTGATTGAGCCCCAAGGAAGGAGGACAGAATAGAAAGCAGGAGTACAGGCTTGGAAGCCAGACTGTGAGGGTTCACATTCTGGCTTTCATGACATTGGGCATGTTCCTTAACATTGTTGTGCCTCAGTGTTATCATCTGTAAAATGGGATAATAGTACCTACCTTCTAGGCCAGATGAGATGATCCATGCCAATAGTACTAGACAGTATAGGACCCGGCGCATAGCTAGTACTCAATGAATGAAAAGGTTTCTTTTATTACTCTGTTTGTTCAAGTGTCCCTCTTAGCTTGTGGTTTTGAGAGCTCATCTGTATGCTTGGAAAGCCCAAATAGATTATAGTCTCTGAAAAGTTCAGATGTCAAAGTGACTTTACAATGTTTTCCACACAGTGAGCCTCTGGCCAACATTACCAATTGATTGTCTGATCCAAACTGACTTGCTGTAGTGAGGTCTTCCTGGTTGAATTCAGCCTTCATTTCCCATTCGGAAAAACACCACCACCAACAACAACAAAAGCAAAGCAAAGCAAACAAACAAACAAACAAAAAAAAAAACCCAGAAACCCTGAGAGGTGTATGTAAGGGAAATGCAGTTCCTTCAGATAGGTCAGCATTGTAGTTATGGACTTTCCTGCACTGTAAGGAAATTCTTGACTAGAGGAATGAGAATTATTAAATGATAGAGATAATGACAAGAAATAGAGGCTGTCTAGAAAGTATCCGGCCATGTAACTTCTCATTATGTTGACAATGGCTGGATTTTTTCTGGTCAGCCCTCACATTTAAAAGAACTAAAAACTTATTCTGACAGATGAGTCTAGAGCAGAAGAACAAATAAAATCTTGTATTCCCTCATTTATTCATGGTTCTTGGAAACTGAATTGTTTCCAGTAAGCAAATTTTCTAGACAGTGAGAGCTTATTCATTTAACTACCATAAATGACAATTTGCATTTTAACTATTTTGATGTGATTATTTCTAATGCATGCTGCGTGCCTTATAGCTTTCATATAGAGAAAACAACAATTCAGCCAGTTTGCTAATATGTTGTTTTCATTTTTTTGTTTTAGCTCTGCCAAATAATCTCAGTGTCAATTTGCCTTCTAAAGATTTAAAAAACTGTACGACTGCATAGCTCTTTTCACTTTTTCACTTTTCTCATTAGAAAGGTGTATCATTTTACTTTTTACTACAGAAGTGTTCATTGCTTTCCTCATCTCCAAAATACCTTTCTGATTTACTAATTTATAACTTTTATACCATGGGAAACCAGAACCCAAGTCTGTTACTATTATGATATTCTGTGTAAAGTAAGATTAATAAGCATTGAATGAAATCATATAGTTAGTTACAGGTTTTTTGACCTGCTTATAGCCTGTTATCTGGTAGAAGTTTGACTCTAAGCAAAATGCCATTTTATTTATAAGCTATAGTGCTTATGTTTTTTCATTCTAGCACTAGTGTCTTCCTTATAAGTTTAGTAGAGAACTTAAAGAAAAGTAATCATCTGTCCTCTATGCAGTTGGTAAAAGTTTTATAAAATGGGATTTAGATATTTTTAATACAAAGAGAAGTAAAATCTTCTTAGATATAATTTTGTGAGTGCTTTTTCATTTTCTTTACAGAGATAAAGTGATGGCTATAGTTGCTGGGGAACTCACAGAACAAGAATTTATAACCATTGCACGTCACTACCAGGTGCCTGAGGACCCGTATTCAGATGTGGATCTCCTAATTGCAATGGCTCACAAACAGTTCAAGAAAAATAATTTTGAGGATTTTGAAATATTGATTCAAAACTGTGTATATGAAGATCGTGACAAGTAAGTCTTGATTTTATTTAATTTTATCTATTTTATTTTTTATTGTTAAGTATAGCCTTTGTTTTATTGATTCTACTAAATCATTTAAGTTTCTGTCAATGTGAATAATAAAGGATTTTATATTTTATCAAAAAGGGCAAAAAGAAAATTGATATTGTCTCATCATACTTTAGCAAAGCCACCTTAAATCATCTTTGAAAAGTATCTGAGTAAAAATATTTCATAGTGATGGTAAGCCTTATATGTTTGATGGAATAGGGAAAGCCCTTTGTCTTCAATAGAATAGGATGCCCATTTGCATTTTCTTTTCATTGGTTTCTAATCAACCAAAACAGCAAATCAAGATCTTAGAAGGTTTAATTCTGAGATGTCTTCTTATATTTTAGTGATGACTGAGGTTTGTGAATGTGATTTTTATAATATACAGAATAAAGAATTTGCAAGTAAGCTTTCCAAAGAATTTCCATAGAATTTGAGATTATTTCTTCTTGAAAATAATGAAGCTGAGCATAATCTATTTCTAGTACATTTATCATGATTGTATTGAGCTTTATTAAGTCATTAAGTCATTGTTCTAAATGACTAGAGCCCCATCTTAATATGTCTTGGTGTTCATTTTACCCACAGACCTGATTTAGTTGGGTGGGGGCATTACTTATCTGGATTTAGAAAATCTTGATTCTAACTCTAGCTTCTAATTTTGTTACTGCACATCATTGCCACCTCTCTTCTCCATGACCCTTTCCCTCATCCCCAAACCTGAAGTCTGCACCCAAGTGGCTAGTTTCATGCCCTAAATATTTTGGAAGGTCCTATAGTTTATCATAATGAACATGATTTCCCCCCTAATCCATGCTCATATATCCTTAATCCATTTTTATAAAGATGGTATTTTACCTTGAATCTTTAAGCTTACCTGAGCCTCCCAGAGGATAGATATATGGCCTAAACTTTGCATGACCCTGGACCTGCCTTTCATCTTGGTAGTACTCCTTCCCCAGGGTGAAGAACGAGGCTCTTCTTCTCTAAAGGAACATCTCTTAGGAATAATAAGGCTGCTTGATCAGACAGCCCTGAGGTTCTTCCAGATCTGACAAGCTTTAATTCTAGGCGTAAATATTCGTTCATCATCTTATAACTTCACTGAAAAGAAAGAAGCCTACTTTCTTTTTGGTTATAATATTGTCTGTTGCCTGGAAGAACATTGGATGAGTGAGAATATTGGACAATATTGGATGGGGGGACAGAAATGTCCCCATCAGGCTGAGGAGAAAGACTTGGGGGCTGCTCTGGAGAAACCAGCTGACAAAATTGATGTGAATGTTAAGGTCCCTGCTGGGGCTTCTAGGTTGTAAAGTTTGAGTCCAAGGAAAAGACTAGGAAAACACCCTCAAGTCATATAATTCTTGTGTTGGAGGCTCTAGATGCCTCTCAAATTAAGAGATGTTTTCAAATATCAGGATCATTTTTGACTAGTGGTCAAGACTGCAGATCGATTACTTACAGTAACACTTGTGGCTACAGCCCTAGAAGGCTATACTATCACCAAGCAAGAATCTGAATCTTGATAGAAAGGCCTTTGTAAGAGTAGAATCTGGTGACTTCTGAAATGGAAAAAATTGATGAAATGTAATATGACTGTTTTTTCTCACTGTGAATTCCTATACCAGTTTTCATACTTTCCTTATTTTTCCATGTATAGGACGTGCCCATGTATAAGATGACTCCTACTTTTTAACCCAACGTTAAGAAATCAATATATGGGTTACTCCCATGTATTAGATGACCCCCAATTTTTGGTCTAACAATTTTACACAAAAGTATCATCTTATACATGGAAAAATATGGTATTTTCATGTGCACATTTTTAGAACATAATGCATTTTCCCCCTGTAGTATGCAGTTGTTAGCCAAGAGACCCAATATGTATGAAAGCTTGTTTATTTTGTTTTAATCCAGAAAGAAAGTATTACCCAGAAAAGACATAAGAAGGCTGTGCAAGTCCTCGAGTTTACCTTTGACTGATGATCTTCTAGAATCCTTACTGTCCAGGTAAGTGATAGCTGTAACTTTTATAGGAATTGTCCTGCATATTTTTGTTGGGGGGACTATTCCAGGTTTTACATTTGTCCTTAATTATTTTTGATTTACTCTTGATTGATTTGATTAGGTTATTGATGACACATTTTCATTTAATTATTACAAAAGGAAAAGTCAGTTATGATTTTGAATGTTAGAAGTTTATTATAAATTATTTATCTTTTTTAAAGATTTATTTTTATTGTTTTTTTGGTTGTTTTTTTTTTTGACAGAGAGAGAAACAGACAGAGAGACACAGAGAGAAAGAAGAGGGCCCAGAGCAGTCTCCATAGTTGACAACATTAGTTTTCCATATAGTTTTACTCCACAGGTGGGTGCGGGGCTGCGCAGGGCAGGAAATGGGCCAGGAGCCTCCCACATAGGCCCCAGCAAGAACTGAACTGGAGGCACACCCCAGTTCAGCATATGGGTCTGCCTGGGCCGGAGCCGGGATTCGATCCTTGGTCTCCCAGCTTTCCTTTATTGTATATTTTTAACATTAAGACACTTACATACACACAGGTTCCTGGGACAAACTGAAAATGTAGTTTCATTGATTATGTGGGTATTAGATGTAAAATTCAGGGCAGACTTCTTTTTTTTTATTATTAATTATTATTATTTTATTAGTTACAGGTATATAAAACAACATAGTAATTAGACATTTACATAGCTCATAAAGTGATAACCCCGACAAGTCTACTACCCATCTGACACCGTACATAGCTATTGTAATACAATACCATATTCCCTATGCTGTACTTTACATTTTGTGACTACATATTTTTAAATTTATAGTTGACATTAATATTATTTTATATTGGTTTCAGGTGTACCGACTAGTGGTTAAACATTTACATAATTTATGAAGTGATCCCCCATGAGTCTAGTACTCATCTGACACTATATAGTGTTTTACAATATTACTGACTATATTCCCCATACTGTATTTCATATCCCCATGACTATTTTGTAACTACCAATTTGTACTTCTTAATCTTTTCACCTTTCTCACCGAGCCCTCTAAAACTTCTCCCATCTAGTAACCATCAGTTTGGTATCTGTATCCATGGGTCTGTTTCTGTTTCGTTTGATAATTTATTTTTGTTTATTTAGATTCCACATATAAGGGGAAGCCGGGATGGCTCAGTGGGTTAGGTGCTCACTTTGCAGCACCGGGGACCGGGGATGGAGTCCCGGCCCCAGCCCGTGCGGAACCATGTGCTGGACTGGGAGCTCCCCCAGTTCAGTTCTCTCTCTTTCTCTGTCTCTGTATCTCTCTCTCTTCCTGTCAAAAATAAATAAATAAATAAAATATATTTTAAAAAAGAGAGAAAAAAAAGATTCCACATATAAGTGAGATCACATGATATTTGTCTTTCTTAGTCTGATTTATTTCACTTAGCATAATATCATCTAGATACATTTATGTTATTGCAAGTGAAAAAATTTTATTACTTTTTGTGGCAAAGGAATACTCCACTGTATAAATGTATCACACTTTATCCAATTGTCTACTGATGAGCATTTTGGTTGTTTCTATGTCATGACAATTGTGAATAGTGCTGCAGTAAACATAGAGGTGCAGCTATCTTTTTGAATTAGTGTTTTGGATTTCTTTGGCTAAATACTCAGGAGTGATATTGCTGGGTCATAAAGTAGTTCTATTTTAATTTTTTTGAGGCACCTCCATATTGGTTTCCATAGTGGCTGCACCAATGTCCTATCCTGCCAACAGTGCACAAGGGTTATCTTTTCTCCACATCCTCTCCCATTCAGTGAATGTCTTTTCATTTTGTTGATGGTTTCCTTTGCTATATAAAAACTTCTTACTTCAATGTAGTCCCATTTGTTTATATTTTCTTTAGTTTCTCTTGCCTAAGGACATATATCAGTGAAAATATTACTAAGGGTAATATCTGAGAATTTACTTCCTAAATTTTGTTCTGGGACTTTTGTGGATTCGGGCCTTACATTTAAATCTTTATTTTTATTTATTTATTTATTTATTTATTTATTTATTTATTTATTTATTTATTTATTTATTTTTTATTGTTAAATTTAAAGGGGTGACATTGGTTGGTAACAATTAGATAGTTTTCAGATGTACAAGTCCACATCACATTACCCATGCATCGCATTATGTGCCCACCACCCAGAATCAGCTCCCCCTCCATCACCATATATCTGGTGTTCACTCCCCACTCCCCCTGCCTCCTCCCTTTCCAGGTAACCACCAAACCATTGAGTGTGTCCATAACACTGGTGCCCTCTCCTGCCTCCCCTTCCACTCTCCTTCCCCCCTCCTCCCCTTCCCTCAGGCAATCACCAAGCTATTGAATGTGTCCATAGGTCTCTGTGTCTTTGTTACTTTCAGTTTTATATTCCACCTATAAGTGATTTTTTTTAGTTTATTCTTATATGTGGAATAAGAAGATGGACCAGTTTCATTTTTTTTTGCACATGTCTGTCCAGTTTTTCTAGCACCATTTATTGAATAGAGTGTCTGTACCCCAATGTATTTCTTACTTCCTTTGTCATAGATTAAATGATGATATAGGTGTAGATTTATTTCTGGGCTCTCTATTCTGTTCCATTTGATCTATGAGTATGTGTCTGTTTCTATGCCAATACCATGCTGTTTTAATTCTGTGGCCTTATAGTATAGTTTGATATCAGGTAGAGTGATACTTGCAACTTTGTTCTTTCTCAGTATTGCCATGGCTATTCAGGTTCCATATACATTTTAGGATTGTTTGTTCTAGTTCTGTGAAAAATTCCATTGATACTGATATTGCTAGAGATGGCATTGAATCTACATATTATTTTGGGTAGTATAGACATTTTAACTATAGTACTTTAATTCTTCCCATCCATGAGCGTGGTAAATGCTTTCATTTATTTGTATCTTCCCCAGCTTCTTTGTTCAATGTGTTATAATTTTCTGAGTATAGGACATTTACTTCCATAGTTAAATTTATTTCTACTTATTTTATTTTATTTTTGATGCAATTGTAAATAGAATTGTTTTCTTTTTGATAGTTTACTAGTGTATAAAAATGAAACTGATTATTGAATATTAATTTTGCACCCCACTATGTTTTTAATTCATTTACCAGTTTTAATAGTTTTCTGGTAGAATTTTTTGAGTTTTCTATACATACTATCATTTATCTGCCATTCAAAACAGTTTTACTTCCTCCTTTCCAATTTGGGTGCCTTTTATTTCTTTTTCTTATCTGATTGATGTGGCTAGGATTTCAAGTACTATGTTGAATAAAAGTGATGAAAGTGGTCATCCTTGTCTTGTTTCTGATCTTAAGTTGAATGTTTTTATCTTTTCTCCATTTAGTGTGAGGTTAGTTGGGAGGGTTGTTGTCTATGGCCTATATTATGTTGAGTTATGTTTCCTCTATTTCCACCTTGCTGAGAGTTTTTATCATAAATGGATACTGGGTTTTGCCAAAGGCTTTTTCTAAACTTATTGATTTGACCATATGATTTTTATTTTTTGTTTTGTTTATGTGGTGTATCATGTTGATTTATTTATGGATATTGAACCAACCTTGCATAGTAGGGATGAATCCCTCATGATCATGGTTTATGATCTTTTTATTTTACAGATTTATTTTATTGTTTGAGAGTTAAGAGAGACTGTGAGAGAGAGTGGGGGAGAGGGGGAGAGAGAAGGGGGAGGACCTAGAGCAGTCCCAATAGTTGTACATAATTAGTTGTGACATAGTTTTATTCCACACAGGTGGATGTGGGGCTGCATGGGGCAGAACTGAACTTGGAGCCTCCCACAAGGGAGGCAAGAACCTTTGCTGCCAGGCTAGCAGTTACCAGTTGTGCCACAGTTTAGCATATGGGTTTGCATGGACTGGGGCCAGAATTCAATCCCAGGACCTTATGGTTGCAAGGCAAACTCTCAATCTGTTGAGCTATCTTGGCATCCCTGATCTTTTTAATGTATTGCTGAATTTGGTTTGCTAATATATTCTTGAGAATTTTTGCATCTTTGAGTATAAAGCAAATATTGACCAATATAAAGGCAGAGATCAACAGTAACACAGTCATAGTAGGAAACTTTAACATCCCACTGATACCAATGGAGAGATCCTCCAAACAGATAAATTGAAAAAGAAACAGTGGCCTTAAATAACACACTAGACCAGATGGATTTAACTGATATTTTTAGAGCATTTAACCCCAAATCAGTACAATGTATATTCTTTTCAAGTATACATGGAACATTTCCAAGGTAGGATATGTGTTAGGCCACAGAACAAGTCTCAGTAAATTCAAGAAGATTGAAATGATATAAATCATCTTCTGATCACAATGGTATAAGACTAGAAATCAATTACAAGAAAAACAAAAAAGAAAAACACACAAACACACGGAAACTAAATAACATGCTACTAAATAATGAATCTGTGAAAAATGAGATTCAAGGAAGAAATCGAAAGATGCCTTGAGATAAAGGAAAATGAAAACATAATGACCCAAAGTCTATGGAACATAGTAAAAGCAGTCAAAAGAGGAAAATTCATAGCAATGCTGGCCTACCTGAAGAAACAAGAAAGATCTCACATCACCATTATAATTTTACGCTTAAAGAAACTGAAAAAGAACAGCAAACAAAGCCAAAAGTGAGTAGAAGGAAGGAAATAATAAAGATTAGAGCAGAAATAAAATAAATATAGGCTGAAAAAGCAATACAAAAGATCAATGAAACCAAGAAATGATTTTTTGAAAAGATAAACAATATTGGCAAATCTTTAACCAGACTCACCAAGAAAAAAGTGAAGACACAAATAAAATCAGAAATGAAAAAGAAGTGACAACGGACACAAAAACAATTTAGAAAAGTGCTACAAGCAACTGAACACCAACAAATTGAACAATCTGGAAGAAATAGATAAATTCCTAGAAGCATATACTCTTCCAAAGCTGAATCAAGAAGAAACAGAAAATCTGAACTGACTAATTACTATTATACTAATGAAATCAAATCAGTAATCAACAAACTCCCAATAAACAAGTCTTGGACCAGATGGCTTCATAGGTGAATTTTAGCAAACATTGAAAAAAAAAATTATCTCTTTTTGTCAAACTATTCCAAAAACTTTAGGAAGAGGGAAGGCTCCTGATCTCATTTTATGAGACTGCCGTTACCTTGATTCCAAAACCAGAGAAAGACATTACAAAAAAAGAAAACTACAAGCTAATATTGCTGGTGGACATACTCATATGTTGGGTGTATAGAGGTTTACTAGGGTTATGTCATTTTTTGGATCAATCCCTTTATAGTTATGTAATGTCTTTTTTTGTCTATTATTATAGTCTTTGTTTTAAAGTCTATTTGGTCTAATATAAGTATTGCTACCCTAGGTTTTTTCTTGTTTTCATTTGCACAAAGTATTTTTACAATCCCTTCACTTTCAGTCTGTGTGTGTCTTTCCATCTGAGGTGGGATTCTTGTAGACAGCATATGCATGGGTCTTGTACTTTTATCCATTTAGCTATCCTTTGTCTTCTGATTAGAGCATTTAATCCATTTATATTGAAAGTGATTATTGATAGGTACATGCTTATTGACATTTTATTATTCACATTTTTGAACTTCTTTTATTTGTTTGTTTTATTCATTCTTAAAGAAATCCTATTAACATTTCTTGTAATACTGGGTTGGAGGTAATGAATTCCTTTTACTTTTTTTTTTTTTTTTTTTGGCCTGAGAAGCTCTTTCTCTCTTTGTCAATTTTAAATGATAGCCTTGCTGGGTAGAGTAATCTTGGTTATAGGCCCTTGTTTTTCATCACTTTGAATGTTTCCTGCCACTCCCTTCTGGCCTGTAAAGTTTTTGTTGAGAAATTAACTGATAGTTTTATGGGAACTAGTTGTCTTTCACTTACTTCTTTTAGGATTCTCTCTTTTTCTTTAACCCTTGACATTTTAATTATAATGTTTCTTGGTGTGGGCCTCTTTGGGTTCATCTTGTTTGGGACTCTCCTTACTTTCTGGGCTTGTATGTTTATTTCCTTTGCCAAGTTAGGGAAGTTTTCAGTCATTATTTATTCAAATAGGTTCTCAATCCCTGGCTCCCACTTTTCTCCTTCTGGTACTGCTATGATGTGCGTGTTGTTACTTGGTATTGTCCCAGAAGTCATTTAAACTGTCTTCATTTTTTATTATAAATATTTGTAGTTACTGTTGTTCATATTGAATGTTTTCTACTACCTTGTTTTCTGAATCACCAATTTGATTCTTTGCTTCATCTCATCTGCTATTGATTTCTTCTAGTGTATTCTTTACTTCAGTTATTCTATGTTTTATTTTGGGGTGGTTCTTTTTTATGATTTCTATGTCCTTTTTGCTTATAATCTCTTTGTTTAAGTTCTCACTAAGTAAGTCTTACTAAGTTCCTTAAGCATTCTTTTTTATTTTATTTTTTTTCTAATGTTTTATTTATTTATTTATTTATTTGTTTGTTTGTTTGTTTATTTATTTATTTATTTTGACAGAGGAGAGAGAGAGAGAGATACAGAGACAGAGAGCGAACTTAACTCGGGGAGCTCCCAGTTCAGCATATGGTTCCGCACGGGCCGGGGCCAGGATTCGATCCTCGGTCCCTGGCGCTGCAAAGTGAGCTGCTAACCCACTGAGCCATCCCAGCCTCCCCCCTTAAGCATTTTTATAAACAGTATTTCAAACTCTGTCTCTAGTAGGTTGGTTGCCATATTTCATTTATTTCTTTTTCTGGAAGTTTCTCCAGTTCTTTTATTTGGGACATGTTTCTTTGTTTCCTTATTCTGGCTGCCTCTTGGTATTTGCTTCTATGTATTAAGTCGATCTCCTATGTCTCTTTGTCTTTGCTGGGTGACCTTATATAATATGTGTGTGTCCTGTGTGGTGCAGTGGTGCAGGCTCCCTGATCACTTGTACATGTGCTCCAGGAGTGTCCCTTGTGTGTGTTGTGTGCATTCTCTCCTGTTGTAGTTGAGCCGGGATTGCTTTTGGCACTTCAGTGTGTGGGATTGACTCTCAGGCTGACTAGCTATGAGAATGGCTATATGCCCATAGTGTATGAGCTGCTGTGTGTGGGCTGATCGTTCTGAGAGGGATTCATGCCAGTGTGCTCTTGTGCCTGTTGAGACCACCCTTTGTGTGTGTCACTTGTGGACTAACTGGGTTGTTCTCTGGTGTTGTCTGAAGCCAGCCTCTGGATGTGTTTTTTCTGGTGCCTCTTGGGAGGGGCTTTCATGAAGGCCAATTTTAGCCTTGCTTGTGACCAGCCTGGGGCTACCTGGTAGGAGCTGCTATATTATATGTGGTTGATTACTGCCTATGCTGGATGCATGTGGGGTTGGTCTTGCTGTGAACCAAGGCCAGCTGCCACCAATATTGGGCTTGGGGCATCTTAACCAAAAGTCTACATGCCACCCCCCCCCCCCCGGCTTGTTGTTGCCTTTTGGCTGTTCATAAGTCTCAGCCATTGAAAGTGCCTTCTTAGATGCACAGGCTGAGCTGATTGAACCAATGTTGAGATTGTCCCCAACAATGCAGCACTAGCTGGGTGAGGTGGGGCCCCAGGGAGTTACAAAACGAGTCCAGTGGTTCTTATTAAGTTAATTCAGATTTAGTTTTTGCACTAGTGCTGAGCTCATGACCACATCACAAAGTGCCCTGAGAACATTGCAGCCAGCCACTGCTTGCCTCAGGCCCACAGATCCTCAAGAGCCACCCAAGAGAGGCTGTAGCATAAGTTGTGGCTGACTACCTACCACTGAAAGTTTCCCAGGCTGCTCTGGGTTGTCTTCTGCTTTAAAAAGGTTCTGTAGCTTGTTGGGTGGGACTGGCAACCCAGGATCCAAGAGTGCCCTCAGTGATGCAGCACTAGGTGGTTGGGATGGGGACCCACAATGTAACCAAGGTATTGTGCATCTGTGGATTTTACCAGATCAATGTGGGCTCATCTTTGGCCCTTTGGAGGAAGGTTCAACATGGCAAAGATGTCACCCTCCTGTAGGCTACATGCCCCATCCACAGGGACAATGTTGGCTATGTCTCCAGCCTTTGCCCCAGAGCCACACTACTTGTTTTTTTTTCCTATATGTATCAGGCACTATTTGAGTTGCCA
>PVKE010047030.1:0-12068 GCA_004027555.1 Craseonycteris thonglongyai | reverse complement strand
ATGTGAAGCTTCCCATTTAGTCGGATTTCATCGGAATGCGACGTAGACGCTTGCTCACGATGCTGGCGATATGATCCTCTCAATTGCTCGACAAGTGTTTTTAGAAATCGCAAATGGCTGAGTGGCTTTTCCCCTTTTTTGGTCTTTTCTAGTTTATACAGAATGTAGGAATTGATCAGGCAAATTTCCATGCCCCCCCAAAATAGCTTACGCCACCATTTAAGCGATTTTCACAGAAAACAATACCTTGATGAATATTGGTCCGCCTGATCAACACCACCCATATATTTTATATCATTCAAAACAATATTGGGTTTCTTGACCATTATTTCCACACCACCTCGTGTAATCCTTTTGACCGTTGACATTCCTGTGTCACCCCTCGTAGTCAAACAAGTGACAATCCTCTTGTCTTTCCACCCTAAAAGTAAGGTGTTACCCCATCGATACGCGACCGTGGATTTTTTCGAAAAATTTGGCTTTTTTATTTCCTTGGGCAATTCTTTCCTGTTCATTAAGATCGTTCCGGAGATATTGCATTTCAATTTGGCTAGTTCTTGAGCTAAGACATAACTAGTATAGTAGCGATCTGTGTACATATGGTGCCCCTGAGCACCTGGAATTTTATCCAACAACATTTTGTATAAGTGTATCGGAATTCTTGATGAAACAGGTAAATCGGGTCTGACCAAGAGCTCTGTTGTGAGTGATCCATAATATGGCAAAATGCAGCAAATGTAGCCAGTCTTCGAGTCAGCTAGAGTATAGACTCTGATACCCCATTTTGTCGGTTTCTTAGGATTGTATGTTATGATTTGACGCTTCAAATCAGCCGGGCGCTGTATTGGCGCCGCTGGAGTTGCTGCTTCAAATCAGCCGGGCGGCGCAGCGGCGCTGCTCGAGTTATAAGAGCTACAATCGCTTCAAAGTCCATGGTACACGGAATTCCACCCCAGACATTGCGAGCGATCGACGATCGACCAAAATTGGCCTCGCGATCAACCGGTTTATCGCGATTGACTTGTTGGCCACCCCTGTCTTAAAGCACCCACATGTGTAATCAACACTGTTTAAAAAAAATTTGGGGGAAGTCGGGATGGCTCAGTGGGTTAAGCGCTCACTTTGCAGCGCCGGGACCAGGGATCGAATCCCGGCCCCGGCCCGTGCGGAACCATATGCTGAACTGGGAGCTCCCCCAGTTCAGTTCTCTCTCTGTCTCTGTCTCTGTATCTCTCTCTGTCTCTGTCAAAATATAAACAAATAAATAAATAAAAAAATTAAAAAAAAAAATTAAAAAAAAAAAATTTTATTTAAATATTATTATTACTTGTTAATATTTTACCTTAAAATTAACAAAATTAATATTTTACTTTAAATCCAGTGTATTTACTGTTAAAATCATTTTGAAAATTTGAATTTGTGGCACCCAGGAACAGATTGATCCTGTTTCTATTATTTAAAGGGGGAAAACTTGTCTTGGATCTCAAACGTTTTGGAACTCAAACAGGGTTCTGGGAGGGATTAAGTTCGAATTCCAAGGCATCACTGTGCTTTACAGATGTTGTATTTTTTACAAATTGAAGGCAAGATTCTCCACTAGCAAAAAGATTACAACTTTTCATGCTGCAAAACCCACTTTAATTGCTATGATCTGGAACCAAAGCAGCAATATCTCCTAGATAAGCCCATATTAAGATAAAAATTTTCTTTAAATAAAAATAATTTAACTCAGCATTATTTATAACAGTGAAAATCAAGATACAATCAAATGTCTAACAATAAACTCTAGTATATCCACTGATTTATGCAGTCATTAAAATTATGTTTCTCACAACTGTATAAAAACACAGGGAAATGGCAAGACTGAAACGTTGATTGTATTGGATAAAATGCGTAGTTGCTTATATTATATACCTGAATGAATATAAGGCAACTTTGAATATTACACAATCCCAAGTTATCTTAATAAAAATATTAAAACAAATTTTTAGGGGCAGAAAATTGAAATATGTAAACTTTTAGCAATGAAGATGAAATACTTAAATATTTTCTTATAAGATTGAATATATTAATTTAGTTTAAAATACATATCTAAAATCACATACATAGAAAATATACTGATGAAAAAATTTTTTCCACCCTCACATTTCATGAAAAATTTCTATTCAGATTCTTCAGGGTCATATTTGGCATTGGTGTCTTCACCAATTTTCCAGGTCACCTCATCTTCACTGCTTTCTAAATTGTTTGTTAACATACTGGTAGTATTTTTCTACTTTTTGTAAAAAAAAAAAAATAATAATTACAGAAAATTTCAAACATAAATAGAAGTGTGTAACTATCTCAACAATTATCAACTCATAGCTAATGTATTGCTTTTATTTTCCCACACCCTCCTTCCTGGATTGTTTTTAAGCTAATCCCAAGTAACTATATTATTTTATACAAAAATATTTCAATGTGTATTCCTAAGATAAAAGTCATTTTAAAAATGTAACTGCAACACTATAGTAGCACTTTATAAAGTTAATAACTTCTTCACATTATCAAATACTTAGTAAGTGTTCAAACTTCTTTGTCTCATGAAGTTGTTTAAATCAGGATCCATACAAGCTACAGACATTTCATTTGGTTGATAGATTTAAAAAAATTCTTTGTTAATCTATAGGTATCCCCCTTCCTCTCACTTTTTATTTCTTTTCATATGTATTTATTGATTTTTTTTTTTTTAGAGTTTCTGACATCTGGATTTTGTTCATTCCATTCCTGCAGTATCATATAATATGTTCCTCTGGTTCCTGTTATCTCTGGAAACTAGTACCGTAGTTAGTTCTAGAGGCTTTATCACGTTCACAGTCTATTTGGTTAACTACAAGAATATTCCACAGAGGCCACTGAATACTTTCACCAGGAGTTATGTTATGCTTCATTGTCTCTCTTTTTTGATACTATAGCCATTGACCATCATTGCCTGCTTCCATTATTTCCTTTGAGGTGAAAAGTCCTGATATTTTCATTCTATTATTCCTTCCTCATTTCTTAGCTAGAATACATCTATAAAGAGAAGCTTTCTTCCATCAACTTTTAATTACCATAAGGTGCAATCTACAGGAAAGACAGGATAAGTGCTTGATTCTTTTTATGTGTCTTCAGTATAATGAGTTGGTTCCTTCGCATCCATTAACAGTGACCTATCAGGTTTGTATGTCTGTTACTTATTTTGTCTTATTTGTGATATACTACTTTTCTATTCTACATAGACTCCTGGCCCTGAACATTTTATTACAAGGTACAGTCAATAAAAAATTATTAGAACAGATTAGATGTTTTTTTTTCCAGTAGAGAAGTATATTTTATTAACATAAATTCCTTTTATTCACCTGCTTTTTTGGAGCTAGAACTCTTATACCAAGCAATTCATCAATAAAAAGTGTATTCCCCCTCCTCTCTATCTGTCTCTGTCTCTCTCTCTCTGACTCTGTCAAAAAATAAAATAAATCTTAAAAAAAAAGGAAGCCTGGATGGCTCAGCGGGTTAAGCGCTTGCTTTTGAAGCCCTGGGGACCAAGGATAGAATCCCGGCCCCAGCCGGTTTGGACCCATATGCTGAACTGAGGTGAGCTTCCAATGCGGGAGGCCTCAGTTAGGTTCTTGGCCCCTAGTTCAGACCCCGACTCAAGGGGCCATGCTTCTCATGTGGGAGGCCCCCAGCCCAGTTCCTGTCCTGCGAGGACCCCGCCTACCTGTGTAGAACAAAACCATGTTGAAAACTGATGATGTACAACTATGGAGACTGCTCTGGGCCCTCCCCCTTCTCTCTGTCTCTCTCTGTCTCTGTCAAAAATAAAATAAATCTTTTCAAAAAATAAATAAATAATAAAAGTGTACCATCCAGTAGTTTTTAGTATATTCACTAATTTAGAACATTTTCATCACTTCAAAAATAAGCCCATAACCTTTAACTATCAACCTCTTATGTCACTGCCTCCTCCCCTAACCCTAGGCAACTACTAATTTATTTTCTGTTCTATACATTTCTCTGTTCTGGACTTTCACACAAATGGAATCATTTAGTATGTGCTTCTTTGTGGCTGGCTTCTTCTACTTAGGGTAATAGTTTCAAGGTGCATCCATACTGTAGCAAGAATCAGTACTTTGTTCCTTTCTGTGGTCAAAAAATATTTCACTATGAATATATAATATCTTGTTTACTCATTCATCAGTTGATGGACATTTGGGTTGTTTCTACCTTTTGGCTATTGTGAATTATACGTCTATTGACATGAACAAGTACCTGGGTATAAAACTAGAAGTAGAATTGATGGGTCATATGGAAACTCTGTGTTGTATCATTTGAGGAACTGCCAGATTGCTTTCTAAAGCAGCTGCATTATTTTTAATTTCCATCAACAGTGTATACGAATTCCAGTTTCTTCATATCCTCACCAAAATTTGTTATCTGACCTTTTGATTCTATCTAGTAAGTGTGAAGTATATCTCATTGTCTTTGATTTGTATTTCTCTGACAAGTCCCACCAAGCCTCTTTTCATGTGTTTATTGGTCATTTATATATATTCCTTAGAGAAATGTCTATTCAGTTCCTTTGCCAATTTTTAATTCGGTTATTTGTCATTTTATTATTGAGTTGTAGGATAGTTGATTTTTATATTTGTCACATAGATATGTCTTTACAATATTAATGCATATAACTACTTATTTTTTCTTTAAGTAATATTTAAAAGGCTGACTTATAAATATAATCTGTACTTAAAACTGTATGTTCATGACCACAACGCATTAGTTAGGGTCCTCAAGAGAAATGAACCAATAGAATAGGAGATTTATTGTTTTAATATATTTTTATTTATTTACTTATTTTTGACAGAGAAGGGGAGAGAGAGAGAGAGATACAGAGACAGAGAGAGAACTGAACTAGGGGAACTCCCAGTTCAGCACATGGTTCCACACAGGCCCGGGCCGGGACTCGATCCTCGGTCCCCGGCGCTGCAAAGTGAGCGCCCAACCCACTGAGCCATTCCAGCTTCCCCAGGAGATTTATTATAAAGAATTAGCTCATGTGATTATGGAGGCTGAAAAGTCCCATGATCTGCCATAGGACTGCAAGCTGGAGACTCAGAAAAGCCAGTTACATAATTAAGTCAGAGTATGAAGGACTGCGAACCAGGGGAGCCTGTCATGTAAATCCCAATCTGAAGGCAGAAGAGCATAAATAAGACTAGAAGTCCCAACTCTAAGATAGAAGCAGCAACAAAAGTGGTGAATTCCTTCCTCTACCTTTTGTTCTTTTGAGACCCTGAAAGGATGGGATGATGCTCACCCCCATTAGTCAAGGTGATCTGCTTTACTGAGCCTTCCAATTCAAATGCTAATCGTATCCAAAAATCACTCCCACAGACACACCCAGAAACAATGCTTACTCTGGGCACCCCATGGCCAGTCAAGTGGACACATAGAATTAACAGTCACAGTAATGAGCTTTTATATTTGTATTGTTTTTTACTAACTTAAGATCTCAGCAGATGACCTCAATAAACATGGAAAACAAGCACTGACTGAAATTTTTTAAGCTAACATATCTTCCCCAAATAATATGTTGTTACTTAAAACAAAATAATTGGGGAGAGTAAGGAGGGGACCTCAAATATACGGTGATGGAAAGAGCTGATTCTGGGTAGTGAGCACATAGTGCAATGCATAGACAATGTAATATAGAATTGTACACCTGGAAACAATGTAATTGCTATCAACCAACGTCACCCCAATAAATTTAACAATAAAAAATAAAAAAGATAAAGCTAGTACTATAAATTAATTTAATTTAATTTTAAAAATAATAATTGAAAAAGAGTCTCTTATAATATAAGAAACTTTGTAAAGACCTTAACATATGGTGACTCTCTTTCCTGAGGTATACTTTTCAGGAAACCTGTCTTTTATTGGGTACACAGAGCACATAATTAATAACTGTGTGTTTAAATAAAGCCTTATGCCTCACTACTGTATGATTAATCGTTAGTCCTTCTCAGTTGATGCTAGGTTGTAGGAGATTGTGATGTTACATGGTATTACACAGACAGTGTCTCTTGAGTCTATGTCCTGCATAACGAGTCTTTCCACGGAAAGGCATTTAAGATGTCCCTCCCATGGTTATAAGTGCTCAAGAGAACACCGACTGGACAGAGAGATTTCAGCCCCAGGGGAAGCACAGATGCTGAGCCCAGCAGAAAGGGCTTAATGGTCTGCTAGTGCACTCAGCAAGGGAAACAGAACGGAAACAGAACAGAAACATCACAGGGCTCTTGGGGATGCCCATACATACAGCAAGGCACCAGGCAGCCTGCAATGTTGCCAACTGCTGGAGGGAGCACGTCCTAGAAAAGATTATCATTCAGGAGTTGGAGTTAGGTGCCACTTTTTATTTTTTGTAGTTTGTTGCAAAGGATCTCGTAAGAAAACTCGAGTACTCTTTACAAAGAGTGGCTTTGGTCATTTTCAGTGAATCACTCTGATGTCTTCCTGGAGTTCTAAGTTAAAGAAACTGTCTGGGTATAGACATGTTAGGTGGAATGCAACTAATATATTAAGTGAAGATTCTGCCCTTTGATCAATAATAATACAACAGCCTTCCTTATAAAGTGATTAAGGCAGCAGCTAGCTGCAAGAGTGTGTTACTCTCAGAAATATTCTTTAAGTAAATATTCTAAAACATTGGTTTCAATATATTTTGAGCAGAGGTCCTTATAAGAGTAGCTATCCTGGTTTTTCTATTTTCCAAATTGTTTTAATGAGCATTTACTTTTTAATAAAAACTAATAAAATAACAAAATAGAGAACATAACTTAATCTTAAATGATCCATATTTGTTACAGCTATATGGTAGTGCTATCTAACCTTGAAATAGTGACCAAAAATTACACCCAGTCCAAAAAGATAAGTTATAGAAAAATATTAACCAATAATCTGCTTATATAACATCATATCTGTTGAGGTTTTAGAGAGCTAAACCCTTTTATTTTTCCCTTCTGAGTTTAAAACCAACTGAAAGATAGACATAAGAGTTAGACAATTGAAAATAAAAACTTTCATCTTGAAAATTTTCCTGACAAGGCGGGACTATGCCCTGCTAACAATACTACATGAACAGCAGTCCAGAGAACACGTTCTCTATGGAGAGATGAGCCCAAAGACATGAAGTTCAAAAAGACGCAACCACATGTGCCCAGTTCTTAGTTCCAAATACAAATTCAGAGGTAGAGGGGTAGAGAAAGACCAGAAATGTTACTCTAAGAAAAGATTTCTATATGAAACTATGAGACCAGGGGAAAAGAAGAATACCAATTGACCTGCAACATAAAGAATTATAAAAACGTCATTCAGAAAACTAAGGCTATGAAATCCTAAGAAATAGTTTTGACTTCTTTTAAAATTAAATTAATAAAAATTTTGGTGTCAAGTAAATACAAAAAAAAAGAATCTCTTGTATTTTGAAAACAAGAGCTTTCTTTTTAAATGCGCAATAATATATTTAACTTATGCTTCTTTCATATCCCATAAATTAAAAGTGTCTTGCCAAATAAATCTAAAATTAGAAAAACGTTGTTGTGTCTAATTGAATTCTCTCTTTCTTCCTTAAACACTACTTAGCCAGAAACAAAGAGATAGAAACTTCTGGAAAATAGAATAGAGAAATAGTTGTTTGTTTTTTTAAAAAGTTAATCCAGTGTATAAATCAGTACAGAAAGCCCTTACTTTTAGCTAGAGTTGCATAATCTTTAAAGAGTCATCCCTGGAGGGTCATAACCAGGTATGCTGATTCAACGCCCACACTTTCCGGGCAAGACTTCTGGCCTTCAGCCAGACTCCTTGGGACAAGATGTCCACCAACGTCTGAGTGCTTCCAAGGTTATGGCGGGTAAGATTTTCACATAGGTATTTCAGTGTCTGAGCCTCTTGCACCACATTTGCCCGCTCAGGTGTTAAACTAAATCCCTTTGTAACCGAAATGTGACTGAACCTGAGGAGAAGAATCTTCCACATCAGGCAGGCACAAATGAATATCTCTGCTTATGAGTAAACAGAAATCCAGGAATGAAAACAGAGTCCTCCACAGCAATCACTGCTGAAAGCCGCAGGATAGTACCTGGGGCCTCTGTTTACTGAGAAACCTGGAGCCTCTTCCAGCCTCTGTTTCCTAATCTCAAAAATACCAAGACTGAATTTATAAGGCTGCATTGAAATTCTATGATTCTTCAGTTTCTTTCCACCTAAATATCCTTATGGTGACCCAATAAATTAAGGTGAAAATGATCTCAGCAACTGGTTAGTCAGTTAAGGCCAATTTTTAAAAATCTGTAAGGTAGGCTTAGGTGCTTGTGCATGCGGGTGCATACACCCCAGGCACAAAGTAAGGAGCTTGAATTATTTCAATTGTTCACACAGGCCCACATTACTCAATTTGGCCCTTCATGGCTGCTATTGACATGTTAATTGTGTCAGGTTGTTTTTAGTCTTTTCCAACTGTCTTCATCTCTCTTTAAGTAGAATAGATTTCTAAATGAGTCCTCCAAACAAGATGGTTGAGCTAGCACCATATGCTCCCGGGCATGTAAGAGCTAAGTGTACTGATATACTGAATATGCACCTGAAAGATGAGTATATGACACAAGGACAATAACCAGTGGTTGATTGAAGGAAGAAGTCCTGAGAAAGGAAGATTAATAAATCTTTCATTAAATGGAATCATATTTTATGTATTGTCGGACAATTCCCTGTTTAGGACTACATTTTTCAAAAACTGGATTTAGCACCAAATTTATTTCCATCACTTACTGTATAACTTTAGGCAAGATTCTTAAACCCTTTCTCTGAGCTTTATTTTTCCCCTCTGAATAATACAGATAAAACATCCACCTCAAAGGGTAGTTGTGAGGATTGAAATAGACCTTATATGTAAAAGTGCCTGACATATTATTATAATACCTAATATGCACAAAAGTTATTCGTATATTAAAATCATTATTTAATCACTTGAGGAGTCCTTTTGAAATGCAAATAATAAACACTGAGTGTGTGTGTGTGTGCGTGCGCGCGCGTGTGTGCATGCGTGTGTGTGTGTGTGTGTGTGTGTGTGTGTTGTTTTAAAAACTGGGTCTTATAAAAAAATATTCTCAGGTAAGACATACTCATTTTTCTGTCACACAGGGAACTCATCATTGAGAAAATCTGCCCCTCACATATACACTCAGTTCTCCAAGGAGCAGTTTCCTTTTCCTCCTTCATCATCCCCTACTCCCTGCCCCCAATGCCAACATGGTATTTCATACTTCCTTTACTGGTGACAGAAATCAAGACTTAAAAGAGGCATTTTACCATCCTTATACTTTAGGAGAGCTTTTCCAGAAACCATTAAAAGCCAAAGAAAATTCTTCCTGTTTCAAAGACCTACAAAGAAGCAGCAGATTCAATGCCTCCTGCTGGAAGCCCTCAAGGCCTCTTCTCTATTTCAAATGCACTTTTTTCCTGCTGTGGCTTAGGCTGCACAAGTTCCAGAGGGAAAGTATCCTTAAGATAAAGAGAGTATTAACTCTCAGCTTCCAGCTTAGTGCTGGACACGCAGGGAAGGATGCAAACATTTTAAAAGGCAAATAGGGAAAAAGTATCATGTCTAGAGACAATCTCCACAACTGAAATTCAGTTTCTCTCTCTGTAACATAAATATAATTGACTTTCCTGTCTCCCCTGGTGATTAGAAGGATTATATGTGGCCTCAAGCATTATCCAATTGGAATACATTATTGTTAACTACCATACATGCAGCAAATGTTAACTGAGATTACTCTTCTAGGCCTAAAATCTGCCCCTTGTACAGCTTCCTAGTGATTGTAAGGTGATTTCAGCTTTGAATCAGTACTAGGGAAGAAATGAATAGAGCAATGTAATTTTTAAAAACAGTCGAGGAGAAATGGGAGTGGTTCTAGGTTAGCTAGGCCTCCTGAGGATGGGGATTTGAAGCTGAGATCTGAGGAATGGGAAGGAGCCAGCCATCATCTGATCCGGGCGAGGAGCAGTCCAGGCTGGGAAGAACATCTGCACAGGTCTTGAGATGAACATGAGCTTGATGTGACAGTGGAATTGGAAGACAGCCAGTATGGCTCAGGCATGGTGAGCAAACAGGAGCAGGCAGAGATGAAGTCAGAAAATAGATGGAGGCCAGAGCATCTAGGTCATGGTAGGGATTATTTCAGAGACCTGCTAAAATGTGCACATTTCTAACAACCTGTTTAATTGCTTCAATACAGAATAGGTACTTAATATTCAGATTAATATTTAAATAGTTCTTAGAAATGAATATACTGTATATATTTAGATTAATTGATTTCCTAAACATAATGCCTCTGACAAATCTGTGATTAACAGCAATCTAATTGACCAGGACTCAGAGTAACTGGCAGGTAGGTGTACCAGCATAGCCTTTTTGAAGAGAATAACAATGCAGATTACAGTCCAAGGAGCAAAATCCAGAGCTGGGGTTCTCCTTCATCTTGACAGAAAGCTCTCCAATCCCAAAGTATGTATATTTCAAGTTCCACAACCCCCTTGCCAACTACCAGGAACTGAGCCCAAGTTTAACGCCATGTCTTCTGGGTCTGAGGACTCAGACCCCCTTCTTTGCTCCTTGCCAGCTATGCAAGTTTGAGTAAATTGGTTATCTAATAATTATTATTAATAATAAAGATAAATGTTTATGTAGCACTTTCTATGGGCCAGGCACTGTTCTAAGGACCTTACTTGTATTATTAACTTGTTTAATCTTCAGTTTCACCATCTGTAAAGAGGGAATGATAATAGTACTTACTTCAAAAGCTGGTATGTCAGGTATAAAATTAATATGCAATGTTTGTTCCCTTTTCCTTTTTCTCTAAAGACTAAAATGCTGCCTTATGATCTCTAGTAGAGATCATATATGAGGGTGGGCTGATAAATTTTACCACTACTGTAATATTTTTTGTTACATTAGACATATCTGTATATAACCAGTTCTTTGTAGTCACACGGTATCTCCCCTGTATCTTACTTGACCTTGCACACACAGATACTTAGATTCTTCCTTTCACCCAGTGCACATCGAAATGGAAGAGTGTTCAGATGTTTGGTTCAAACAGCATGCTGTCACAAAATTCTTAACAGTAGAAAAAGTTCCTCTAGTTGAAATTCACAGATAAATGCAAGCCATTTATGGTAATCAATGTGTTGATGTGAGTACAGTAAGACTCTGCATAAGGCAGTTCAAAGATAGAGAAGTGGGCAAGCAGATTTGAGTGACAAACCACTAAGTGGAAGAAGGCCTATGACTCCAAGTGATCAACTTCAAGATCGTGTTGAAGAACTGATCCACTTAAATCATTGCAGAAAGAAAGCTGGTAAATTAGGAATTTCTAAGGAGAGAGTGGGATACATTGTCAGTGTTCTTATATTCTGCAAAGTTTGTGTCAGGTGGGTACTGTGCATGCTGTCTGATGAAATCAAAGCTAAAAGAATTTGCATTTCTCAAGAACTCCTGGAACATTTTGAAAATGGTGAGGACTTCTTAAAGAAGATCATCACAGGTGATGAAACTTGGGTTCATCATTATGATCCTGAGAACAAAAGGCAGTCCATGGAATACCACCATGAGGGATCTCCTCAGTTGAAAAAATTCAAAACTCAGGCCTCTACTAGGAAGGTCATGTGGACTGTTTTTTGGTCTGAACACTCTTCCATTTTGATGTGTGCTGGGTAAAAAATGTAAACATCTGTGTGTGCAAGTCTAGAATGATGGAGAGGAGATACCGTGTGACTACACAGAACCGGCTATATCTAGATATGTCTAATGTAACAAAAAATATTACAGTGGAGGCAAAATTTATCAGCCGGCCCTCATATACATATAAAGCACCTGGCTCATAGTGGATGCTCAGCATGTTATAGCTGTAATGATAGCAAGGTTATTAAGTCCTCCCAGTGAAGCCGAGCCCTACTTTACCTGAAAGATCAAAGCCCTAACTTAA
>PVKE010047029.1:0-12065 GCA_004027555.1 Craseonycteris thonglongyai | reverse complement strand
TTTTATTTACTTTGTATTATGTTTTGTATATATGTTTCTTTGTGTGTATATAATTTGTACAATAAATTTATTATTTTAAAATTATTTTTGTTTATTATTTTTTATTCTTGTTCAATAATAAATATCCTTAGAAATAGCTGGTGCCCGCCGCCCTACCGATATTTTAGAATGCGCCCTAGGGTATAAAAAGGTTGGGAACACCTGACCTAGAGGGTGGTGTCAGGAACATGGAACCTAGTTATAAGCTCTGAAAGTCAGGACTGAGATGATTCTGGCCATTGTGACAGTTAGATTCATTAAGTGAATATTAACAGCAAAATAAACTCATGTTTCATTACACAAAAACATAGTAAAGTTCCTCGATTCATAACCCATATGACTGATGAGTCCTACTTCTGTTAAGAAGCTAGAAAAGCTCAATTGAGATCACATTGATGTTTACTCCTTGGAACCCAGAAATGCACTATTTGAGGATTTTTGCAGATGTCACCTGCATGGACAAGTGCTCTGTACACATTGTATCATTATTGGAGTATTTTGTGTGCGCAAAGACCTTCTAGAAAACTTCTGCCCTGGCCTCTCTCTCCTTCACATGTCTACATTTTTGCTTTCCTACATGAAATGTTACAGCATTATAATGCTTTACAGGTTTCACATTATATATTATGTAACTAAATGTATAAAGTACACTTTATGGTCTCAAGTCTTATCACTTACTAATTGTAAGACCCTTCAGCAAGTCAGTTTCTCTGAATTACAGCTTCTACATCTTTAAAATGAAGCTAAGAATTCTTTTTTTATTGGTAGTTTTTAAACAGTGTCAATTTCTTTGACACTTCTTTCATCAAAGATTGAGTCCATTTCCCCTCCCCTAGGGCCAGGCTTAGTAACTTACTTATAAAGAATGGAATGTGGCAGAAATAATGCCACGTGACTTCTGAGATTAGGTTCACCCTAGGTCATCCCTCTTTGGAATTCTTGCTCTTGGAACTCAACCACTTCACCATTTGGTGAAAAAGCCAAGCTACCACATGCAAAGATCACATATAGGTATTCTTTTTTTTTTTTAAACATTTTGTTTGTTTGTTTGTTTGTTTGTTTTTGACAGAGAGATACAGAGACAGAGAGAAGGGGGAGGGCCCAGAACAGTCTCCATAGTTGCACATCATTGGTTTTTCCACATAGTTTCATTCCACAGGTGGGCAGGGCTGCACAGGGCAGGAACTGGGCCAAGGTCTCACCCTGGTGAGAACTGAACTGGGGGCACTCCCCAGTTCAGCATATGGGTCCAAATGGGTAAGGCCGGGATTCAATCCTCTGTCCCCAGGGCTGCAAAGTGAGTGCTTAACCCACTGAGACATCCTGGCTTCCCCCACATATAGCTATTCTGACAACAGTTCCAGACAAGCTTCCATCTGACAGTCAACATCAGCCATCAAACATGTGAGTGATTTTTCAGGCTATTGGAGACCTCAGTCTTTGAGCAATCTCAACTGACACTAAATAGGGAGAAACTATCTCCTTCAAGTTCTTCAAATTTGGAGATTAATGAGCAAATAGATGCTACTGTTTTAAGCCATTAAGTTTTTGGATGGTTTGTCATGCATCAACAGATAACTGGGACAGATTTTGGTACCATAATAAAAACTGAAAACATGTACCAATGAGTTCAGGTCCGGGTGGCGAGCAGAATTTGGGAGGGTTACAAGAGACTGTTTGTGAAAGCCTCATGGTTCTTGGAGAAGTTATTGGTTAGGTCTGACAGAAAATTGAGGAAAATATTATTGGGAGCTGTCATATAGTGGTAAAATGTCTAGCAACGCTGTCATCTGTGGTAACATAGAAAATATACCAAAATAAATGGATGACCTATCTAAGTATATTTTCAGAAAGAGTGCTGAAGGTGCTGACTGGTTTTTTCTCACTAACTATAGTAAAATGCAAGAGATGAGAGATAAGTTAAGAAAGCACTATTAAATATACAGGAGCCAGGAATTTCTGGGTTTGAAAACAACAGTTTCTCCTTCCTCTCTTCTCCATATGGGAAATAAAATGGCTTCTAGGTGAAGATCGAATCCAGGAAAATACAGTCCAAAGAGACAGCCAGGGATGTGACTATAAAACTGTTAAGACCTCAGAAAGTGTTAAGGTGTTTTTTTATAGCTCTTTGCAAGTAGCCCAGTGGGTGGAGCCAAGAACTCTGGTGAACAACTTCCAGGAAGTAGACCGAGTCCTAATCAAGGACCTGGCATCACATGTTCAGTTGAATTTCAGAACTGCTCTGTACTAGTGACTGCCGAGTGCCTCCTGTTTCGCTCCTTTTTGAGGACATCTTCATAGCAGTTATCCTGTGCTTGTCCACCAGTGTATAGTGGGTGCGGTGGGCAGATGGTTGTCTCTTGATTCACAGGTCTTCCGATTGAGAGGAGCTACATTTGGGGAGCAATACCCAAGGTGCCGCTGCCCCTTCTGAACCTGACTTACGTGTCTAGGTCATGGACCTCAAGACTGGCATGATGCTACAGTAGGTATAATGTTTGAAGGGTTCTAGGGAGGGGAGAGTGAGGATATTTTTCATGCAGTGGGAAATGTAAATAATTTGTGTTTCATGGGAGAATTGTGATGGTCTTAAAACATGTCCACGAATTCTTGGTTATCCTTCCGAAGAAAAAGGAGAGCCTAATTCCCCTTCTTTTGAACGGTGACTTGCTTCGACCAAATAGAACATGGCAGAGGCAATACTATGTGACTTCTAAGACAAGATTGCGAAAGGGAAGACAGCTTTTGCCTTGTTTTCTTCTCTCTTGGGGTGTTTGCCTTTGGAATCCAGCCACCATTTTGGGAGGAAGCTAAGCAGCCACGCCACCAGCTCCAGCTGAGGGCCTGGCTCACAGCCAGTGTCACCCAGCAACCTGTGAGTGAGTGAGTTTTCAGATGGCCTCAGTCCCCAGTCTCAAGCCGTCCCAGATAATGCCACAGGGAGCAAAACCCAACTGTACTTGCCAAGCTCTGCCCGAGTTACAAATTCAGGAGGAAAATAAATAGTTATTGTTCTAAGGCACTAAGTGTTGGGGTGGTTTAATATGAGCAGTCGTTCAGAGGTTGATATGCAAATGCCTACTAGAAATATCCACATATCTAAATAAAACTTTGTAACAGTTACATTTTATGCATTATAAATTATAATTACTTTATGGTCCCCAGATTTACCATTTACTAGCTCTTGAAACTTTAGTAAGCCAGTCTCCTGAGCTTTGGTTTCTGCAACTGTAAGAGATAGAAATATTGTACTTGTCTTAAAAAAATCATTTGTGAAGGTTATATAGCAACAAGAAAAATAATAATTTATGGTGTAGGTTATAAAACTAGATACAAATGATTAAAAGTATAAAATCGTGCAGATGAAAATAAATGGATGAGACTAAGGGGCTTAAAAAGTAATTTTTCCAAATATTTATAAGATTATGTACTCTAGCAATTTAAAAAATGTAAGAGTGTAAGAATCTCATCATGCATTGTTTCTTCTCACTGACCTCCCTGCTGGTCAAGGCAGGTAAAGTGACTTGGAAAAAGAACAGGGACAAAACCTCATCCTGCAGCTTGGAGTTTGGGGGTCAATCGAGGATTGACTCCAGAACCCAGATTTCCTGTCTTCCCAGCCAGCACACCTTCCCTAACACTGAGGCCTTTCAACAGTATTATAGTTCGTTTTCACCTATGTGAGCTAAGTCAGGCAGGTCCAACCTGTGGCCCAGAATGGCTTTGAATGAGGCCCAACACAAATTCTTTTTTTTTTTTTTTAATTATTATTAATTGTTAAATTTATTGCGGTGACATTGGTTGGTAAAAATTATATAGGTTCCAGGTGTACAATGCTACATTACATCATCTATGTGTTGAATCGTGTGTTCACCACCCAGAATACTTAAGTCACTCACAGTGGTATAAAGCTGGAGCTGGTGATGTGGCTACTTAGCTTCCTCCCAGAGTCAGTTCTCTTTCCAGCTCCATATACTTAGTGCCCCCTTCCTCTCAGGTAACCACTAAACTATTGACTGCCAACACAAATTCTTAAAAGATTAGATTTTTTTATGTCTTTTATTTATTTATTTATTTTTTTAGCTCATCAGCTATTGTTAGTGTTAGTGTATTTTATGTGTGGCCCAAGGAAGACAGGAAGTTGGACAGCACAGGGCTAAGCATTAAAACCAGTGTCACATTAAATACCCGTTGTTTAAATAATTAATAGTCCCAGCGATCTGTGTCTAGAGGCCATGTAATCCAGTGGGCAGGGGAGTCGGTCAGAAGGCGTGGGTTGTAAACCTGCCACCACCATATATTATCTGGGATCTTTGCAGATGTAAGTAAGGTTCTTGAGAGGAGATCATACTGGATTACAGAGGTGGGCTCTAAGTCCAATGACAAATGTCCTTATATGAGAGGAAGACACAGAGAGCAGAAGACCGTGTGAAAACGGAAGCAGAGATTGGATTTGTGTAGCCACAAACTGAGGCATGTCTGGAGCCAACAGGAGCTAGAAGAGGCAAGGAACAGATTCTCCTCTAGAGCCTCAGAGGGAGGACAGTCCTGTGGACACCTTGATTTTAGGCTTCTAACCCTCAGAACTGAGAAAATGCATTTGTTTTAAGCCACCAAGTTTGTGGTAATTTGTTATGACAGCCACAGGAAACGAATCTCACATTCATAACATTAAATGAAAAAGTTCAAGTTACAGAAAAACAAAAACAAACATTTAAATGAAGTTTTAAAAATACAAGAACTGATGCTTTATATTATTTATGGATACATATTTATTGATAAAAATAGTAATAAACCAATGGAAATGATAAATACCAAATTTAAGGGAATGGAACCATGAAGTGATGGGGGTGGGGGGTGGAAACAATGAGGCACCCAGAGAGTTTCACCTGAATTGACACTGTTGTTTCTTAGAGCTGAGTGATAGGGTCAAGCATGATCAGTAAGATATTTTTATACCACGGTGAATGACTTAAGTATTTCATGATAATTAAATTTAAAATAACGTTTAAAAGAAAGCAGAAAAAGAACAAAAAGGAATAGTAATAACATTTTGAAAGTGGGGAGCTTCTTTCTTGGATAAGAAAGGTGTGACCTTTCAAATGTCAGCCAAAACAACATAATTTGATGCGTATGTATCTCCTGATCCTTAATAAGCAGATGGAAATCACTTTGTTAATATTCAGTGTTCTGATGTCGGTTATAAATAATTCCAACAGTAACCTTTTCCATTGGAAAACCACCTGTACAGTGCTGACTCTGATTACTCCCTGTGGATATTGCTTAGCTAAAAATTAATATATCATACTTTCTAGAATGACAGACTGTGGGCTGGAATAAGAGAAAATAGTAATTTATAAGATGGAGTAATTACTGGAGGATCCAAGTACTATTTACCGACTTTCTTCTTTGTTCTGAAGCCAACCAAATTATTCAGTCCACCTCAGAGTCCCTTTATTAGCCTTAATCTTAGGTTGTCTGTCAAAAACAATACCACTGTGGTTTAATAAACACCAAAAACCTGTAATAAACCGCACAGGCCCTTGGTCGTCGGAGGCAGTAAGTGAGCACAGCTGAAGTATTATCAAAATATGACTGACTGATGACTGGGCTGTGGAGCACGTGCCCCCTTGGCTTGGCTGAGGCCGCCTCTCCCGCGGAGCTCTCTGGAATATCCACGAGGTGGCAGCAACTCCACGGCTTCCAACCCGTGGTTTTCAAAGGCCACTGACGCCACCATTGACGCCGTATCACCAACAGGCCAGTTGTGGTTTCAAAGTCAGACCCATCATTGTTTGTCTCTTTTAGTGCTGTGATTTCGAAAAACATTGTGGCTATTTTCAATGAAAAATTATTCGGGTCTGATCACAACTAACATGCACAATAATTTGATATCTGGTATAAGCAGCTTCACATTATTTTTTCTTTCTTTTTTTCCAGTACAGTTGGTGAAATACTTCATTTTTAAAACATGCCAATTTCCCAAAGTACAATGGACATGTGAATAATTTTAAATAGTAAGATGTACATTTATATTGTGAAGGTACAGTAGAAGTCAACCTCTACAATATTCAGAGAAACAGTATTTCAAACAGTTGGCATTTTATGAAGGACAGAATCACTTGACAGCAGGTAAATTATAGCTGGTTCCAGTGGTCTCTTCCTGTGGGCACTATTTTTAAAATCCAGATTCAACTGGGATACCACATCAAGCCTCTAGTTTGCTTACTCTGTCCTACAGTACTCAGATTCCCAAGTTCTGAACCCGAGAGGACCAAAGCCCCCTCAAAGGGTATTAGATAGTGGTCCTAAGAAATTTCTGATCTGACACTATCTAATTTTCAGTGTAAAGGGAGACTCTCCACCAACCCTCAGATGTAGACATTCTAAGCATGTTTGAGATGTACAGAGAAAAAGACAGAAAAATGCCTTCTCTAAATTGAACATAAATGTGGAATATTAGAAACAGTGTGGTCACAGAAAGAACACTGGCTTTGGCATCTGGAAACATGGATTTGAGCTCTTTCTGTGAGGAGCGACGGGATCCGGCATGTCCCTTCTGCGTAACAGATTTAATAATACTTTGCTACTGACCTCCTGGGTTACTGTGAGACTCCGATGGAACAAATCATCTAGAATCTAGATGCTCAATAAATGTCTGTTGAATACTGTTAAATAAAATGATGACGAGAGTGCTTTAAAAAAAACATACTATAATTAACAACCCTAAAAAACATAACCATAGATTTTCATAACCAAACCAGTTAATGTGGTAATGATTTTCAGAAATGAACTAATTATGAATATCCTTCCATCTTTACTAAGCAGTAGTTCTCAACTTGGGGAAGCTTTTTAAAATTTCCAGTGCCCAGGGCTTTTAGGGTGGGAATCAGCCATCATTTTTGTGTGGTGGTTTGGTTTGTTTAACCCCTCAGGTGACAATAACAAGCGGCCAGGATTGAGGATCACTGCTTTAGTGCAAAAGTAAGTTAGTGTCGTTTTTGAATATTAGCTATAATTGAATCAGAATAGAAATTAGTTTCTAGTTGAAAAAGAACTACTATTTATGGTCCAAAATACAGGGATGTGTCTTGATCACTTTTTTTGTTGTTGTTATGATACTTACCCTTCTTTTTCTCTTTGTGCAAAAGGAATATTATTTGATGCCGAAAATGGGAAAATCACAGTGAAAATAAACAAATAAAAAGTACTCTAAGTCCATAACCACTGTTAATACATTGGGGCATATCCTGGAAGTTTTGTTTTTCTTGTGTATATATGTAACATTTTTTAAATGAAAATGGTATCAGGCTATGTTTTCTAGCCAACTTTGTTCACTCAGGAATATTATGTGGGCATCTTCCCATGCCAGTAAACTTTCTTCTGTGACATGGTTTGTTTGTTTTTTTATTGTTTTTGACACAGAGAGAGAGAGAGAGAGAGAGATACAGAGAGAGACAGAGAAGGGGGAGGGCCCAGAACAGTCTCCATAGTTGCACATCATTGGTTTTTCCACATAGTTTCATTCCACAGGTGGGAGTGGGGCTGCACAGGGCAGTAACTGGGCCGTGTCTTCACCCCGGTGAGAACTGAACTGGGAGCACTCCCCAGTTCAGCATATGGGTCCGCACGGGCCGGGGCCAGGATTCAATCCTCGGTCCCCAGGGCTACAAAGTGAGTGCTCAACCCACTGAACCATCCTGGCTTCCCCTGTGACATGGTTTTTAATGGGTACTTTGCAGCTATTAGATGCATCATAATTTCTTTAATATCTTATTTTTTAACATTAGATTGGATTATTACAAAAAATATTACAAAGAATTGGGTTTTTTTTTTAAATTTATTTTATTGTTTGAGAAAAGGTGAGAGAGAGAGAGAAGGAGAAGGAGGGAGGGCCCAGAGCAGTCTCCATAGTTGTACATTATTAGTTGTGACATGGTTTCATTCCACACAGATGGATATGGAGCTGTGCAGGGTGGGAACCAAACTAGAACCTCCAGTATGAGAGGCAAAAACCTTTGCTGCTGAGCCATCCTAGTAGTTACCAGTTGTGTCACAGGTTAGCATATGGGGATTTGCACAGTCTGGGGCTGGGATTTGATCCTCAAACCTCATGGTTGCAAGGCAAGTGTTCAACCTGCTGAGCTATCTTGGCATCCCTACCTCTGTTTTATAAGTGACAAAATGAAGATTCAAAGATGTTAAGTGACTTGCTAAAATTTCCACTCACATTCAGGGAGTGGCAGAACAGAGAAAATGCTGTCCTTCTTGATCTTCTACTATTGACCAATTTTTGTTCTTGATTTTTTAATGAAAATGTTCAAAATAAAAAAGCCTTCATTTAGGGAATGCCAGGATATCTCTGCAGGTTGAGCGTTTGTCTTGCAACCACAAGGTTTGGGGATCAAATCCCAGCCTTGGCCTGTGCAAACCCATATGCTGAACTGCGGCACAAATGGCAAATGCTGGGATGGCGCAGCAGTGAAGGTTCTCGACCCAATGTGGGAGGCCCAGTTCAGTCCCACCATGAATGGCCCCACATCCACCTGTGTAGAATAAAATCATGTCACAACTAATGATGTACAACTGTGGAGACTGCTCTGGGCCCTCCCCCTTCTCTCTCTTTCTTTCTCTCACTTTCTATCAAACAATAAAAATAAATCTTTTTTATAAAGCCTTCATTTAAAAATATAGGATACAGGGAAAGCTGGGATGGCTCAGTGGGTAAAGCGCTTGCTTTGAAGCCCCGAGGACCGAGGATTGAATCCCGGCCCTGGCCCATGCGGACCCACATGCTGAACTGGGGTGTGCCCCCAGTTCAGTTCTTGCCAGGACCTATGTGGGAGGCTCCCGGCCCAGTTCCTGCCCTGCGCAGCCCTGTGCCCGCCTGTGGAGTGAAACTATATAGAAAACTGATGTCAAGTATGTAGACTGCTCTGGGCCCTCCCCCTTCTCTCTGTCTCTCTCTGTCTCTGTTTCTGTCAAAAATCAATAAAATAAATCTTAATAAAGAAATTAATTAAATAAATAAAAATATAGGATACAATTATGCAGATGTTCATGCTTTTTGCTATCCTGTAATAAACTCCTTTACCTCTGAAAATAAAATAAAATATATACATGAGAACTCTATCGAGTTTTCTATAAATCTAAACTGTTCTAAAAAAAGTTTATTTAAGTGTAAAAAAAATCTTATAAATTACACATATTGTGACAAAATGCCTTTTATATAAATAGTTCTTTCCTAATATCTATTCTACCTTTGTCATCCTGTGATGTTCTGTAACCACACACCTCCAGACCTCTTGACAGGCAAGACAAGACAACTGAGATCTTCAAGGTAAGAGATGACATCCCACATATTCTAGAGTCTCTCAGTGTAATGAAGCATCTTTCCCAGTGTAGCCAAAGACACATGTCCTCTTAAGGTGTCTGATTCTTTCAGTCCCAGAAAGGTGGTGGTATCTGTACGTTAAATTTCACCTGTCTGGAAGAGGGGCATTCCTCCGGGTAATTGCCTTTTAGAACATTGGGTGTATCTCTGGGCCCCATTCAACAAGCATGTATCCCCTCACAGTCAAAGTCCACCACATGGCCTCAGCCTTCTCTGGAATGTCATAACAACGATCAGCTATTGAATCTTTTGGAAGAAATGAGGCACTAGGACAAGATCAGGTCACTTTGCCTGCTTGATGGCATTATCCTTAAAGTTATCTTTCTTTTAGAAGTAATGGAATGTAAGTGTTTCACAACCCCTTTTTGCTAAAAAGGACTGACTCCATCTTTGTCCACTATTTTCTTTTTTATCTTCTGTCTTCCAAGGATGGATCTGCCAGACGCGTTTTGGGGGCACTTGGGGAATTGAAGTTGTAGGAAAGAGTGAGGACAAGAAGCACACAGGTCAGCGCTTCCTTTGCAGTTGTGTGTGGCCCTCTGGTGTGGCCATATGACTAAGTTCTGGACAATGGGTTGTAAGTCAAAATAATGCGAGCAACTTCTGTGTTATGCCTTTAAAAGGAAGAGTTTAGTTTTTCCTTCTTCCCCTTTTTACCAGCAGGAATATTGGTGTGGAAATGAACCCTCTTGTCCTCTGAAGATGAGGACAACTCCCAAAAGATGATAGAGCAACAAGAGGGAAAAACAAAATGAAACAAACAAACCAACAAAAACCTGGGACTTTGACTATTTGCAAAGGGAAGCCACCATGCTTTCACTTGAGAAAGAAGTAATATTCTAATGTGTTAAAGCCATTGATTATAATTTATTACTTGCTTGAGTGGATTTCCTCCCAATGTCAATATCTGTGTCAGGCTCTAGGCCCTCCCAGCACCCCTACCCTACTATAATTAACTGGGCCAGGCTTAAGATACTGCAAGGTACAATTTGTTCTGTACTTTCTCTCCTTTCTCTCTCTCTCTCTCTCCTGTGGTTCTTAGCTATGTTCTCTGTGAAAAACATTGCACAATGTTCTTTCCCTTATTCTGTTCTCTGCTCTAAGCATTCAGCCAATCAATCAATTTCTCTTGCTCTCTCAAAGGCTCTGTTATTAGGCTCACCACCTTTGTGCTGTTGGCATCTATTAAGGCTTCAATTCTGAAGTTCTGCTGCTCATTCACAACTGTCTTGCTGCACAGTAGAATGAGGTAATTTACTGCCTTCAGAAAACTCTGTCTCTACTTACATGGGAAAAGGACAGGCTCTCTCACATAAAACCACCAGGAAGATCAGTTTCCCAAGGAAAACAAACAAATTCTCACTGCCCTTATCGCATGAGCAGTCACTCTTAGAAGAACTCATTGGATCTCAACTGGATTGAAAGACAAAAATTAGCCCCACCTCATCCCTGTAGGAAAGTTCGCTATTGTAGGGGTGGAGTAGTGGTTGGAGGGTCACTCACTCAAGCCAGAGAAAATTAGATCTTGAAACACAACAATTGATAGTCCCAGCAAGCTGTTGGCACCAGAAAGATGCTGCAAAAATTACAGTGACCTCTTTCACAGGAAGGCAGAACATGGCATTGGGAGCAAGCTATATTTGGAGAACTAGGCTTGTAGTTGGTATTAGGGAAGTCTGTCAGCAGATAGGAGAACTCTAGTCATCAGACAAAAGTTTAAGGAAAGGACTTTGGGTCCTACAGTGGTGATTCTCGACTGGAGAAGATTTTGTCTTTGAAGGGGATAAATGGCAATGTCCGGAGATCTTCAGTTGTTATAATTGGAAGATGTTAATGGCATCTAAGGAATAGAGGCCAGGGATATGCTATTAAACAGTTTACAATGTGTAGAGTTTGCTCCTATTCACAGAAACATAGGTTTTTTTAAAAAAACTGTCCTGCACAAAATGTTAACAGTGCCAATGTTGAGAAACCCAGTCCTAGTGGGCCCAACATTAACAGGACAGGGCCTCTGTCTCAGGGGATGTCAGGGGTCCTGAGCAGTCTTCCAAGGCGCAGGCTGAAGAACAGGAGAGTAAGGCCTGGCCCACATTACCAAAGTTGGGCTGCAGCTCAGAGGAGCAGGGCTGACTCTTTCACCAGAACTAAGGCACAACGTCATAGCCAGACTAGGAGCAAAGTAAATTAATCCCAAATCCCCAAGGTATTCCCACTAGAACATCTTAAACCCATCTGGAAAACTGGGAGCATTGTCCTATAGCAGGATTCTTTTTCTTTTTTAAAGATTTATTTTATTGTTTTTGACAGAGAGAGAGACAGAGACAGAAACAGAGAGAAGGGGGAGGGCCCAGAACAGTCTCCATAGTTGTAAGTCATCAGTTTTTGACATGGTTTCATTCCACACAGGTAAGTGGGGACTGCATAGGGCAGGAACTGGGCCGGGTGTCTCCTGCATGGGAGTCATGCTGCTCCCCCCCCCCGACCCAGGGGTTGAACCAGGGGGCAAGAACCAAACTGGGGGGGCCATACCCCAGTTCAGCATATGGGTCCACACAGACCGGGACAGGATTTGATCCTTGGTCCCCAGGGCTGCAAAGTGAGCACTTAACCCACTGAGCCATCCCAGCTTCCC
>PVKE010047028.1:0-12057 GCA_004027555.1 Craseonycteris thonglongyai | reverse complement strand
TTTTCTTTTCCTTCAAAATTCCCCTGTACAAGGACATAACCCCGTCAACGCGATGGCTGAACTCGACAGCTCGAACCATATTGTCGTCCATGTCTTGTGCAAATTGTTGCATCGCTCTTGCCATGTTGCACAATTGTTGCAGATTCTCCAGGGTAAGGCCACGCTTTTCAGTTTCTTCTTCGTCTTCCTCTTCGTTTTCAGTGAGGGAGGGGTGGCCTCCCTCACTGATGAGGTTAGGAAACTTTTCCTCCACGTAACGACAAGCAGCATCGTTGTCAGCAGAGGAAGCCTCACCATACAGAAGCACGTTTCTGAGGCCATATCTTTTTTGAAATTTTCCGAACCAGCCTTTGCTGGCTGAAAAGCCTCGTCCTCGAGGAGGCGAATCACTCCTGGCAGCGCTAGTACTGGCTTGAGGTTCGTCAGCACCTTCTTCAGCCTCTTCATTGTCATCATCGGGCAAGATTGGGTCGTAGAGAGCTTTGGCCTTTGTCCTGATCATATTAGTGTCCAAACTCACTGTCTTTTTCCTGCCATCAGCAATCCACAATGCCAGTGCAGCTTCCATGTTCACAATTCTGTTATGACGCGGAGTTACCACACGTTTCGCTTCTTTATTGAAGGTTCTTGAAGCAGTTTTGCGGATGTTTGCTTCCTCTTTCTTGATGGACCGCACTGTAGATTCATTCACCCCGTCATGGCGTGCCACAGATGCATCACTTCTGCCCTCTTTGATCCTATCTAAAAGTTTCACTTTTTCGCTGATGGTCATCATCTTCTTCCTCTTGGGCACCCTGGAGGAAGCTTTCACAGGGGCACAGCGCTTAGGCGGCATTATAAGGGCTTAATTAATAAAAAAAGTGATCGCTTAAACAAAACAAGTTATCGCCAACACAACACTAAAACCCCGTCAACGCTCCTTTCCGCAATGTGGCTGCCGACATGGTTGTATTTTTTCATTTTTATTTTTTGATGAATATTTTGGGAAAACCCGTGAAGCACTGAAGCCGCAAACCATGAAGCGCGAAGTGGCGAGGGAACACTGTATATACTGTATATAATATGGTTTATAACAATGTTCTTTCTACTTTTCAGCATATCTTCTTGTAGTATATACTTGTTTTAGAACATGTACTTTCAATTTCGTGATATATACTTGTTTAGAACATGTATTTTTAAGCAACAGTCATTTAAAACTGTCTTTTAAAGAGCTGCATTGTTCTCAAAGAAAACCACAAGAGAAAATGAATGGCATATTTTATTATTTTATAAATGTGTTCATGGGGCCAACATTTTACAAGAGAATAATAAATTGAGAAGATTTAAGTGGAACTTACGTATTATCATATACATGTGTGTGTGTGTGCCAACTTGCCTTTGAATCTCAGCCTTGCTTTCCATGCAATTCTGTTAAACCTGAAAACTGTTAATTTTGATAGATATGGGCATGTATATTTTAGCTTACCAAAGAGTAAGTGATATACTCATTTTTAAAAATAGTTTCCACTCATTTCTGTTTTCACTTACTTAGATCTTTCTTTAAAAATGCCTGTTTTTCTTGAAATGTTGCTTGTGTGGTCCGACCAGTGTAAACTGTCTTCGGGGCAAATGAGGGAGGAAAAACAAAATTACTTCAGCTATTTCCAAGTAAGGAAAACATATACTTTGTATGCCTTTTATTTTAATGAAATTAAGAACAGACATTGAATGCTCCCTCAGCATTTTTGGAGTCGTCTAGTGTCCTAGATACAGTGGGGATAGTGGAAGAAACAGGAGTCCTGGAACAAAGAAAGTCTTGATTTCTGTAAAAATGTTGCCACAGTTTGGCTGTGAGATCTTGGAAAAGTCCTTTTACCATGCTGTCCTCATTAGTAAATGTGGAAAATAATATGTTATACCATTTGTAAGTGGTAGTAAAATATTAGTCTGATAACTTTAGAGGATAATATTAATATTAGTTATCTGGGGAAACTGGGATGGCTCAGTGGGTTAAGCGCTCACTTTGCAGCGCCGGGGACCAGGGATCAAATCCCGGCCCCAGCCCGTGTGGACCCATATGCTGAACTGGGGAGTTCCCCCAGTTCAGTTCTCTCTCTGTCTCTGTATCTCTCTCTCTCTCTCTCTCTCTCTCTCTCTCTCTCTCTCTCTCTCTCTCTCTGTCAAAAACAATTAAAAAAATAAAATAAAATAAAAGTTTAAAAAATATATTGGTTATCTTATAAAGTTCTCAAATATAAAAATAAGGAATGTGTTGGCTTCATACAAAACACATAGAAAAATAACTAGTATCACTCTTCACTTCCATAAAGCTTAACAGTTCTTGGTATGGAGAAATAGACATTATTTTCTAAGTGTGGATAAGTTTCCAGTGTTTTATGCTACAAACCATATGAGACCATTCGTTAGCTCTTTATTTTCAGAATCTGCCCACATTTTGAGTCACACTGCTAAACTAATCTACCGGTACTCATCATTCCCCCTTGATTGGGTAGCAATTGCCTCAAAAGTAAGCCTGGTAATTTCTAATGTGTAAGTTACTTTTTGCTTATAGTTATAGTTTTATGAAAACATCCTCAGTCTATGTTCAGGTCCTGGACTCATGTCTGGGAAACCCAACTTGCCTGAGCTCTGGGATAAGGAAGGCTTTCATAGACCAATGCTCATTATGCATTTTCACTCTTGCTTTCACTACCAGCTTTGCCACTGTCATCTATCTACCACTTACAGAGCCCTGCAGTTTACACATACACAAATATAAAAATGTGGTCTGTTACTCAACCTTATACGTAAAACTTGTGAGCATGAGAATGTCTTTTCTCATAGTCAGTATAGCCAAGTTTTACATAGAGAGTTGGCTCTTAAAAAATATATGAGTCCTATTTTACTTTCTCCATGAGAGGATAGCTCCTTTTCTTCCCAACTAGCTAATTCAACTGAGCATGACCCCTTCACTTCCCTATGACACACAGACGTCTACTCATTATATGAGTCATGGTCTTCTACTGATGCCAAGAAAGAACTAAATAAGGTAACACCTTTAAAAAAAAATAGCAAACTGAAATTTTCAGCAAATCTGACCTCATTTTCATAGGACCACTTAAATCCTTCATAGAGGTTGTTTGAGACATAACCATTTTGAAGAAAGACACTCCTAAACAATTACATTATTAAAATGAACTGAATTTTAAGGATGAAATTTATTTTAATAGGGCAGAGTAAACGAAAGGAACAGATTTTAGTCAGAACATAATCCAGTATCCATAAATAAAGCACTACTCCAAACAACATTATGAAAACAGCACAAGAAGGTAATTTTTTACATTCAGTAAACATTCAGACTTTCCAAGGCAGTATTCTCCATAGGAATAGATAACAGTGAAACTAAAAAACAGGATTCTACAACACTGATTTGAACATGCAATTGCTTTCCTCTGTGAGGTTTAAGATAACATTACATCCTCACAACTGAACATCTGTTTTTATATACTTAAAGTGACTGACTCTAAAATGTCTTGTCATTGAAACCTTCTTACAGAATATCATCAGGGAAATTAAATAGTTACCAAACACTCTGAATTCCTATGAGAACCTTATTAGGGAATCCTCACACTCTTTCCTGTTACTTGCAGGAGAAACAGCAAGGAAGTCAGCTGGAAACAGGATTCATTGCATCAGCAACACACAAGACAGCCAGATCAAAGCAAATCTCGCCATATTCTAATTCTTTCTACAATATTCTCTGCTTTATAAAAATTAACTTTGTTGGTTTTCTGAAGAATTCTTTAGTAGGCGATTTAATTTAAAAATAAAATGGATACATTTTCAAATCAGAGATTCAGAGTTGTAGAGTTACAGACACCTTGTACGAGATGGGGCCAAGGGGCAACTTAAACCTTATTCCATACCTAATTATATTTGGGGTAGAAATAAAAATGCAGAAAAAGAAAAGAAGTTAATCAAAGGAAAACACTAAGCTCAGCTCTCTATCAAATAACGTGATCAGGGTGCAATACTTAAGGAAAGTTCACAACAATCTTAGGACTATACATTTTTTTTCTAATTAAGAATTTTAAGTAGAAAAAAGGGAAGATCCTATCATTGTGTATTGTGGTTGGGATCCAAATACATTTTTTTAAATTTAAGTACATGATTAAAACTTTTGTCAAATTAAATCCTGTCTTTATGAAGAAGAAATAAAAAGAAAGAAAACAAGAAAAATAGGAGGAGGTTACATTGAGAAAAGGTACATGTTTTCTTGTATAAGAGTAAATAAAATGCAAATGATTGCTTTGCATAAGGAGAAGAACAAAGCAATGGAAACTAACCCTCTTTACTGTGTCTGTGAAGCTGAAAAGACACATTGAAGAATAGTGAAGCATAAAAACACAGTGACGAATCCAGTGGCCATTTATGGAAATGGCACTTATCCTAAAGGAATGTCTGGAAAAATGTTTCCATGGAAGCTGGTGAATGGCTGTGACACTGGTGAAAATGAAAGTAGGGAGCCACAGCCAGCCAAGGGAGGAGCATCAGAGGGAACATTCCACTGGCCAGGACAGATGATGAAAGCTGAGCAGCCACACTCAGCTCCAGGTCTGGGACAGTCTGGAGAGAAAAGAAGCCAAGGTGGAGCTCAAACTGGTTGGAAAAAACTACCCAAAGCCTGAGTTATAAAAAGCAAAGCCAGAAAGGTTACTTAGGTACCCCTTACCCATTAGCTTATGGATATTATTGTGAGGTGTTGAAAAGCTTCGGAAGAGCATATTTTTGATAATGTGACCAAAACTAAATTGAAGGAAGGGGGTGTTTTAAAGTTACATTAAGCATTTTGTTTCTTCAAAGAGCGTTCACCTAGCATCTATTCTTTTCTAAATACTACAAGGCTAGGTTTCAAGAATTCAAAGATGAAAATAAAGTCAGGAGATGAAAAGGTTTTAATAAGGAGGGGCAAGACCTTTATTATTAAATAACCGAAAGAAATCAAGATCGACCTTAAAAGTGTCCATTGGATTTGGGAATTAGAAAGTAGAGGGTGATTTTAGGAGGAGCGTTCTTAGTGAAAGCAGGGCAAAAAGAAGGTTATAGTACGTTGAAAAACAATTTAGTGGTAACTTCATGAAAAAAAGAAGTGCATGTAATTTTTCCATGTTTCTGTTGGGAAGGAAAGTAGGGAAATAGAGCAGAAGCGAGAGAAACTATAGGGCTCAGATGGGTTTGGTGTTTATTAGTGTTACTGCTATATTATCATTTGAAAGGAAAATAATAATTCAAATTGATGGCGTTTTTGGATACATTATTTGATTTATTTATATTAGTAAGGTAATGATAATTTACTCTTGGAAAAGATCCTAGAGATCATTTAATCCACTTTTTACATTTTATAGATGAAGAAACTGAGGACCTGGAAGTTGTGATTTTCTAGTCATTCATTTTAAAACCCACACCAGCAGACATCACCTGTCTAATATCAGGGAGTTGAAAACATGCAATGACTGTTCAGCCCTTCCTTGCTTGCTTCCTTCCTCCCTCCTCCCCTCCCTCCCAAGATTAGAAATATCCTCCTAATGCTATACATTCTAAACAAAGTATATCATTGAAACTATTATCTAGATAAAGTAAAAACAAAACACCATACTTTTCAGTTAGCCATATGCACATTTAAGCAATATTGTTAAGAGAAAAATGTATTTTGAAATTATCTCATTAATTCCTCATTTCTACATTTTGCTATGTTTCTGTGGAACACACACACATAATTTCTTTATAAAAAGTAACTTGTTTTAAAAAATAAAACAATCAAGCAAAAACTGGACATTTTCATTATACAGATTCTTAGCAATAATTTTTAAAGTACTGACATTAGAAACTATAAATCTTATAGCTGGATTCTCATTTTAAGAATAATAAAAGTAGTAGTAAGCTGTAAGAATGCCTCAAACCCATAGTAAAGAGTAGACATTTTGTAGTACTAAAAGCTTTAGCATTAAAAACTTCAGTGTTTAAAAGCAGATGTTATGTGAACCTAGAAAAAAAAAAATACAGGATCTGAAAACCTTATGTGACTTCTGCTCTAATTGAGCCAAAATACATAGAGTATAGCACCATTGAATTTGGAGGAGGAAATGGCCTATTAGATCATTTAGTATTTCCCCTGCTAAATTTGAGCAGTTCCCTATAGCATATTTTCTAACATCGTAAGCCTAGTTTTGAAAGTTTAATGTGATAACACCTTTCATCACATCCTTAAAAAGCTATTATAATTAGTTGAGCATTAAGGAACAAGAAACTTTCTTTTCTTTAGGTGATTCCACCAGCTTTCTTCCCTACCAGGTACCCATCTCCAGCAGCCATCTTCCTTTTTTTTTTTTTTTTTTGAGTATTCAAATTGTACTGGACCAACCTGAAGGAAAATTATAAAAGTGGCAAAACTTTGTCAAGAGTGAACCCCTGCTTCCTGCTTCCTGTACAAACTTAGACACTGACAATGAAGTATTACCCCTCATTCTTAAAATTATCCTGCCCTCTTCCTTTGTTTCAAGCATCAGGTCCCATGAAAGAAGGCTATGGGAGTTTAAAATTATATTTATCATTCAGTAGAGGTGGGTTTTCTTTTATGATCAGCTCTGTTTGCATAGGCCTACGTGGAAATCAGGGGAGCCATAACTGCAGTTTGTTTAGAATGATACAAGAGGCGAAGCCGGTTGTTAGTCATAGCCACTTTACCTTCTCTAAATCACTTTACGGGTAGAAAAAAACTTTGGGGCTTATACCTTAACATTAATAAGTCATTAAATTTTACGCTGATTGAAAACTGAGGTAGTCATTCTGAAAGCTACCCGAAAGGCAGTTTTGGAAATTTGGGTCAACCTTTGCAAAAGTGTAAACAAGTTATTCAGGAAGTAACATATTTTCCCGTGTAGAAGATGGTACTTCCACCTAAACTTGTTAGACTAAAATTGGGCATCATCTTATACACAGGAGTAACCAACTGTGCATTGATTTCTTAATGTTGGGTTAGAAAATTAGGGGTCATCTTATCCATGGGGACATCTTATACTATACGGAAAAGTATGATAATTAAAACATTTATGTTATATATGGCCACTGTGTGCTAGAAGTGCTAATTGTCAAATATTTAGGGATTTGGTGAGCTGGTTAGAAACACTCATAACTACATTTTAAATAATATGAACTAACAAATAAATTATATTAAAACAAAGGAAATGAATACTAAAAAGTCATCATTTTCTAATTATTTTACTACATTTTAGTATTATGAGTTCTCTTGAGATTATTTATATCTATAGCTTCTGTATGGCAGAAATACCATCAACTAGTGAGCTACTGGGCACCTTTGCCCCGCACGGCATTCAGTGACTCCACGGTGAGTGCCTGAAATCAGTAAATGCTACAAAGCAGGGCTGTTCAGCTCCCCCAATGCTGGTTGATACATTTACCATCACACCACTATTTGTAACACTATAGCATAACTTTATTTTTTTTTTAAAGTACATTAAACACATATAGGTAAGAAAAACGGAAGACTGGATATTTATCAGCAATTTTATCAGTTGTCTGTTATTCTATTTTTCCACCATTCTTGTATGTTCGTTTTGATACCACTTCAACTTTTTGCTGAATTCTGTTATTGATTTATGTTAGTAATATCTTTTATATGATAATAACTGTGATATACAATTAAAAACATGAAATGAGAAAATTAAAAATACAATCAAAATAAGTTTGATTATTAGAAGCAAAGTGAATGTCACTTTGTAACTAAGTTAATTCTTGGAAGTGCCAATTTGGTTCTAAATTTTCTAGAAGCAAAATAAAAATGAAATTCAATTAATTGTATTATGCTTTTTATCTGAAAAGACATTTCCTTTTCTTTCCACTGAACATGAGGAATAATACATTTATGAGGTGGATATTAAATGATATGATTTTAATGTTATAAATTTCTCAGGGCACTAGATTAAAACATATAGACTCCAAATATGTTTTTTGAATCAATAAATTCATCAGCAGACTATAGCTGCATATATTTTCTTTTTTGACTACCTTCTGTGTAAATGCAAGGTATAACTTTAACAGACAGAATTTCTCTGGCAGAGTTAGAGCTTACTAAACAGAAAGAAGCATTAGGTCAACAAATATATTATCTTCTATGTGCTACAGTTTTAAAGATTTTACGAGACATATGTGTTCCTGGTTTGTGAGACCTAAAGCATAGAGTGGGATATTTTTACTATTCTCTTAAATTATAGAAGTCCCAGTCTTATTAAGACCTGCTCAAAGACACATAGCAAATAGGTGGTAATGTTTGAATTGCACCCAGCCTGTCTGGCATCTGATGTTGTCTGATGAACGTTGTCAAGAGCTTAGTTTCAATCAAGTAGCCACATTATCTTTGCCAACTGGAAAGAGATTCATGAGCTTAAGATATCAAGTACATAAGAAGCAAAATTGACATTTTTTGATTGAAAACTTTATGAAATAACTTATTTTTGCCCAGATGGGTTAACCAAGCTTTCTATGCAAGGATGTGACCTATAGTTGTGTTTTAGAAAAAAAAAAAAAAAAGACATTTCTCTATAAAATGAGGCATACTATCCCAAAAACCATGTGATAGAAAGCTCATACACTAAATTAAAATACTTAAGTCACACACACACGTCAATGCACGTGCACACACACACACACACACACACAAACACACATACACTTCAAAGGCATAGATAAAATTAAACTGTAATAAAATTTTGAGTCAATATTTGTAGATTTGAAGATTTGTTGTTGTGATCCACTAGAATGTTCTGTTTGTCCTGCAGAATAAATTTACTTATACTGACTTATAAATGCTCTATTTACTTTATGAAGTTAGCATAATTTTAATAGCAAAACTTCATATCAAATAAATGTACAAAAATAAAGTTACACACCAACTCCATTGTGAAAAAAGGGAAAACTTTAAAATAAAATATTACCAAATAGCATTGTATTGGAATAGTTTAAGTAACATTCATTCCAGTAGTTCAAGGGTAGCTTATTATTAAAAGTCTATCAGCACAACTTAAGTAAAAATAAGTTTTCTTTTAATTCCAAAGATCACAACAGAAGATACAGCAAAGGCATTTAATAAATTTGGCAAGAAGAGTAACATTCTACATTAGAACATATATAGAAGAAAACTATTTAATTATGATAAAAATTTAGTTTGACCCAAATCATAAATGTTTAATTTATTCTCAAAGGTGATTCCATATTCAGAAAATAATATAAAATAAGTCTAAAATACTTTTATTTTCAAGGGCCAAGTAAAATATCACAGGAAATTAAGATATAAGTGATTCACAAGATCCAGATTTGAAAATAAAATATAAAATCTTGAAATATTACTATAAATGTCTGTTTCTGGTGTGCATGGAGAAAATATTATTCTAGGAAACCATGAAAACCAGCAGACTTATATTACAGACTATTTTATGTCAGAAGCACCAGTTCTGTGACCTGTTGCCTGATATTTCAATTTCTGCTCAGGATAATTGTCAGCGTAAGAGTATTTTCAATTTCAATCAGAAATTCCAGCAGCCCAACAGCTCTTACATCCATATGTACTATTTCTGTGTTAATACTAAAGTCACATGCATCAGGACAAAGCACCTTTCAAGCTCCTCTAGATATCCAATCTCATGTTATTAATTCCTAGCAATGTACAAGTGACTGAAGGTTTCACATGGGAGACAGGGGATGACCTTAATATTGTATATCCCTCAGCAAGGTATGTAAACAATTCCAAAGTTTTGTCTGTTCTCAGAAGGGCAGTCTTGGTGGTATGGCCAGCAGCAGCAGTTAAAGTCCTTTTTCTTAACCAGTTCTCCCAGACAGGGCCCATGGGGCTGATTTTTCTTACTTACATGATATAGAGTCTCTGCCCCCAAACATGCATCAATAGAGTTAATATGGTTAAGGTTAAACTGAGTGTCCTCCGGTTAAAATCACCTACTTTGCTTTTACAGTAGGTTCTGCCACCATTTATGATTAATGGAACCCAGACTGGGCTCTCATTCACATTTCAGAGACATTATTTTAAAAGAAAATATTAAAATAAAGGTCTCTCTTAAGTGGGAATTTTGAAAATAAAAATGTCTTCACACCTTTAATGTATAAAGTAAAAATCTAGACAAAATTCACAGTAGTCTTGGATTTAGTCTCTGTGCAGAATGTACACAGAGTTGGCTGAAGTATAGGGACATCATTGATGTATTCTGTTAAGGTTAAGGACACATTCAGATGTGCTTGCAGGGAAATTTTCTTCACTAATTTCTTGAGTCCTCCTAATCCTTACTTTTTTTTTTTTTTTTTTTTTTAGTTTCAGGTGTACAAAACAGCATAGTGATTAGACATTTACATACCTCACAGAGTGATAACCCCACCAAGTCTACTACCCACCTAACACTGTATGTAACTATCACAATACCAGTGACTATATTCCCTACATTGTACTTTACATCTAGTAAATATATGTGTATATGTATATATGTGTATATATGTATATGTATGTGTATATGTATATATGTGTGTGTGTATATATATGCATATTTAATTATAGTTGACATTCAAGCTTATTTTATATTAGTTTCAGGTGTACAATGCATTAGACTTATTGGGGGGATCACTTCATAAATTATATAAATGTCTTACTCTTACATTTTCAATTTGAACTTTTATGAGCCTGAGTCTCACTGTCTAAAATATAATCCTCAGGAAATTAAGATAAATTAAAAAATATGTCTGAAGGCCTAGCACAGAATAAACAACTAAATGTTAAATAGTTATAATAATTATCAGACAAAGGTTGTGATTTCAACTTTTTTACCTTTTATTGAAAAGTAGTAACACCGAGAATGTGAACTCAAAGTTCACTGCTATACCTTAAAAGCTTAGCTGTTTGCCTGGAACATAGTTGGAGATAGAAATCAAACACAGCACAACACAACAGCAATGCTGACAGCAAAAATTTTGTGTTGAATATTGGATGGATCCTGATTCCTTTATCTTCATAACTAGGACCTAATTCCTCAGTCTTCATACACTTCCAGTTATGCTAAATAATTTTACAAGTAAAAGATAGCATCAAGGCAAACTTTTCCTGTGACAATCAGTTTGAGAAATATTACAAACTTACTTATGTCTATTTCTGTGAGGTCACTGTCTAATTAATTCCCATAAGGAATCAAGTCCAAATCCTTAGCATGGCATATAGAACCAACAAGATATGAATAACACCATGGCTACTCTTTTAACTCCACTTCTTCTCACACTTTTTGACATACTACACCCTCCAGTCACATAGAATTACTTCAGATTTCATATATCTATGTTGTTATGCATTCATTTTTTAAGAAATTAGTTTTAGAAGAATTTCAGATTTACAGAAAAATTGTGTAGATAGTACAAGAGAGTCCCACATATCTCAAACCTATTTCCCTCTATTATTACTATCTAACACAAGTATGGTACTTTTGTTACAATTAATGAATCACTATAGATATTAACTAAAGTTCACATTTTATTCAGATTTTCTTAGTTTTTACTTGATGTCTTTTTACTATTCTCTACTCTCATCCAAGATATCACATTATGTTTAGTTGTCCTATCTTCTTATGCTTCTTTTAGCTGTGATAGTTTCTCAGACTTTCCTTGTATTTGCTGGCTTTGACAGTTTTGAGGAGTACTGGTGAGGGGTTGTGTAAAATGTCCCTCCATTGAAATTTTTTCTGATGTTTGCTCATTATTAGACCAGTGTTATCTGGTTTGGGGAGGAAGTCTAGAGAGGTAAAATATCATTTTCATCACCTCAAGTTGATAACTTTCATCATATCAAAGATACATACTATCAAAATGATTTTACACTGTAGATATTGACCTTGATCACCTGGCTGATGTAGTGTTTGTCAGGTTTCTCCACTGTAAAATTAATCTTTTCTTGCCCCTTTCCATAGTGTACTCTTTAGAAGAATGTGACTGTGCAGCCCACATTTAAGGAGTGGA
>PVKE010047027.1:0-12062 GCA_004027555.1 Craseonycteris thonglongyai | reverse complement strand
TTTAAAAAGGCAATGATTCAATTAGAACTGATATAATTAAATATTAATTTAAAATTAGAAAATAATGAATTAAAGATTTGATTCATGGGCATTGCTACCCTCTTCCCCTCAAATAATCAGCTAAACCTGTACTCTCTGAGCCCTCATGGGAACTGAGGTTTTGCTACTGGGTGCCCCTTTCTTCTGTGTCAGGCTCTGAGTGGTGGGAGTGTCACTGAAGAAAGGGGGTGATGAGGATGTACTGAACCCTCATTTCTGACATGTCCTGTGTGGGCATATGACCAATACTGCATTATTGAATCATCACATCAACCATATGGAGTGAATGTGACTCCTTCTATGTACAGATGAGGCATGAGAGGCTCAGAAATGTTAAAGAAGCAGCACAGGTTCACATAGCAGGCAAGTAGAAGGATTCAAATCTAAGTGTGTCTTATTCCAAAAGCCACACCTCTCCTCTGTACCCAGGAGCAAGATGATGGACAAGCATGGAATCATCAGGAATCTTTAAAACACACAGGTGCCCAAACCCCACCCTCATGCATTTGGTCTGGAGTGGGGCCTAGGCTTTCTCTCTCTCTTTTTATGGTAAGAGCTGATTCTACACTCTGCCAGGTGACACTGCCTTAACTGGAGGTCAGCTCATTCCCCATGGACCAGCCATCATGGGGTGACCCTTCCACTGTGCCATCCATTACTGAAGTGCTGTCTTTTTGGATAATGACTTCATGAGAAGTAAATGTTTATTAAACTTTGGGATGCATTTATTGAATGGTGGCTCACAAAGCCAGTGTGAAGCTCTTGTTCCCATTTTCTCATTGTCTTTTACTATGCACTATGAGATTTGTCCTTTAAGAAAAAAATCTTTGTCCTCACCCATTTTCCTTTTTTCAGCTGAATAAAAGTGCCAATAGTTATCTGGTTAGCTGTGATCTCTGCTTCCTCACGGAAGCTCTTAGGAATCTCATTTTTTGAATACTTTTCTTCTTATAACCAGCAAAGTATTTACTAAGCTGTGAGGTATGAAGGAACCTGAGTGTAGGAGGATAGTTAAAGAGAATTGTTTTCACTGACAAGCCCAGTCCTGGGTTGGGCTCCTCATGATGCACCTCTGGGTTTCTCATTGTCTCCACGCTCCCCACTTTGCACCCAATAGCTCTGTCTAGAAACTAATGAGGTATAAACAAATGCCTGGAATACATGAAATAAACCTTGGTGTTTTCTTTTATTTAGTATTTATTAGAATGGAATGAAATAGCAGATGCAGTGATGTGTAAACAGGTCCCTGGATTCATGGGGCTGCTTTCCATTTCAGGCAATTTGGAATCTATTGCAAAGGAGTGGAGCAATGCCATGCAACCAATGGCTCTGGCAGCACCTCAATATGCAGTGCACTATGGCCTCACAGATTTCTAACTTGTCCCCACCCAGTGCTTGTCACTTAGCAGGTGCTCAGTAAATGCAACAAGCTGAAATGTGAATCTGGCTGCCACACATGGCTAGCTCCCAGTCAGTATTGTCTGGAGGCCCAGGTTCTCCGGGCTCATGGCTCAGGGACCTGTCGCTTTGGAGTTCTTTCCTCAAAGGTAGTCCCCTTCTGCTGCGTTGGACAGGATGGGATTGGCAGTGATAGGTCTGGTGCCCTAAGCCCAGAACTGGTCCTGTGTTGAGTCCTAGTTACCAGAAACACCTATCTCAAAGTTTTCTAAGAGCCCTTCTGGGGACTAGGACTGGCACAGGCTGGCAGTATCAACTGGGTAGGGCCCCTTGAGCCTGAACTGGGCTCCACATGGGTTCCAGTTCCTATTTCTTTTGTAGTATCACATGACACTGAGTCTCCAGAATGATGCTGACACACAGATTTTGGGTGACTAATATCAGACCCAGAAGGGGTTCAGAGCTCTACACTGACCCTTGGGCCTGACCCACATGTGTGAGCCTGAGTGTTGGCTTTCACCCATCTGTGTTTAGACTGCAATGACACCTCTGATCTGCAGCACCCACAAGTTACAGGGTGGCAGCAGGCATCCTTACCTGTACACTCTTTGCTACTGGATCCCAGCCCCAACCTCTGCAGGCTTTAGAGTCATGTGTCTGATAGTCTCCTGGATGTGGCTATGCTTACTCATTGTTCTAGAATGCCCATAGTCCATTCCTATCTATGTCCTGTCTGGCCTCTGATTAATGTGGCAAGTCCTGCTCTTCTGGGTTGGCCTTAAGCTGTGCTGGATGAGGAGGAACATTCTTTGCACTGTACTGTTCTTGCTCCACCAACGGGCTCCTAATCTCTACTGGTGTGTGGTAGGCAGAAGTGAAGTCAACATTGAAATAGACCGCATTTTAGGAACATAGTAATTGTGGCCCCAAAGGGTTCAAGAGAAGACATGGTTGGAAAATGTGTTCTATGTTTACACAACAGAATTTCAAATGGCAAATTTAATATGACTGGCAAATGAGTTATCATTCACAGATTGCCCATACCCAGGGTATAACTTTGTCAGTGGTTGCAGCCTCATAAGTAATGGTATAACTAGCATTAAATAAGTTGTATTAAAGAAATGCATGGGAAGCCAGGATGGCTCAGCCAGTTAAGTGCTTGCTTTGCAGCCCTGGAGATCAAGGATCGAATCTTGGCCCCAGCCTGTGCAGACCCATATGCTGTCCTTCCCATGCGGGAGGCCCCCAGTTCAGCTCTCGCCCCCCGGTTTGGTCCCTGGCTTGAGGGGGTGTGCCTTCCATGCAGGAGGCCCCCAGCCCAGTTCCTGCCCTTTGCGGCCCCGCCCACCTGTGTAGAACAAAACCATGTTGAAAACTGATGATGTACAACTATGGAGACTGCTCTGGGCCCTCACCCTTCTCTCTGTCTGTCTGTCTCTGTGTCTGTGTTTTTATGTCTCTATCAAAAACAATAAAATAAATCTTAAAAAAAAAAAAGAAAGAAAGAAAAAGAAATGCAGAGGCAAGAAGATCTATATCATTTCAATATAAACAGGGCCTGAAGAGCTAAGGCATTTTAAGCAGTAACAGTGTTGCTTCCTTTTTCTCATAGTAGGAGATATGACATTCACCCAGAACAGCACCTCTGACAGTAAAAGAACAGGAAGAGATGGCTATCACAAAGAATCTTCATGTATGGGGTTGAACAATTAATAAATATATAAGTACCTCTTCTGTATGCATTATTCCAAATCTTCTCAGTGAATCACTATAACTCACATGGGCCCAGGAATTTTGTAATGCATTTCTAATCAAATTGTTTATATAGTCAGGGCTCCCCCAAACAAATTTGTTCAGGGCCCCATAAATCCTAGAGAAAGTCCTTTTCTCACTTTCAGATTGTGTCCTCCTGGAGTTCACATGTAGACTTCCCATATCTGTTGATCCTTCTTCTAGTATTCACTCCCAAATTTTTGTCCGAGGAGAAAAAAAATCCCTGTCCTATAGTCATTCTATCTGGAATCTGATGAAACTGAATCTACCTCCACTCGGGGGGTGAAACTCTTGACTTAGCACATCTCATTCCTCTGGCCCCAACAGTTGGTTCACGGACGGGCATGTGACCTAATCAAAGCCAGTGAGATCCCCTGACACTTTTACTTGGGATTCTGGGAAAGAGATTCACTTTTCTGAAGTGCTTAAAACCTAAAAGTGCATAAGAAAAAGCTGGATCTGCTACTGTCATCTTGCTACCTCATAGGAACTGGAACTCAAGCTAGGAACTGAAGAGGCATAAAGAAGGGGTGAAGGGAACTAGAATCAGGTGAGCTCACCTGAGCTCCTGATCAACCTGCACCTGAATCCAGAACACTCTTGGACCATGAACCAATAACATCCCCTTTTACATAAACAGTTTTAACTGGATTTCCCATTATTTGCAGCCAGATTAAACTCAACTAATTATCTTACCTGAGAGCCTTTGCCTTTATTGCCCATATACCAACACCTTTTCAAGTCTGACTTTGTGTGTGTGTGTGTGTGTGTGTGTGTGTGTGTGTGTGGTGGGGGGGAGGGGGGTGTCCTAACAAAGATTGGTACTATGAAATATTCCATTAACTGCTGCCTGGTGCCTATTCCTGTTCTATCTACATTGAGGCCTCTTGATATCTACTGCAGGCTCAGCCTTTCTCTAGTTACCAAGGAAAATCCTGCCCTAGATTGAAGGGATCAATAATTCCAGCCCCAATAGACTCAACTGAGCTATTCTCTCCCATCTTATCGCCTGTCCAGCTTGTCCAGTATACAACTGAATTTCCCACTCACCAAGCTCTAGGGGTCTCAATATAATCTCATGTGCCAGAGATTTATTTTTTCTTTGAAAGAGAGAGAGATACAGAGACAGAGACAGAGAGAGAACTGAACTGTGGGAACTCCCCAGTTCAGCATGTGGGTCCGCCTGGGCCAGGGCTGGAGCCGGGGTTCCATCCTCGGTCCTCGGGGCCTCAAAGTGAGCGTTTAACCTGCTGAGCCATCCTGGCTTCCCCAACCAGAGATTTTTAAACTCAAATAACCAGAATGATCCACTTTGCTAGTTTACGAGCACAAAAAGCTCTTTTTTCCTTCAATTTTCCACTCATTCAAGTCTTCACATGCCCTTATTTGTACCAGGGCCAAAAATTTCCCCCTTTAGGTCTTATCTGATCCCTGGATTTTCAAAGCCTGTGGAATAATTTGGGCTTACAGCATCAGTAAAGTTCCAATGCCAACTACAGAAAGAACTACAAAGTCTGATCAGTCCACTATAGGCATTGCTTCTCACTGCTACACAGTGTCACTGTTGAAGACTGATTCTGTATAGTTCCATGGATGCTTGTCCATTGCTGTTGGATGTCCTTGCTGGGTTCCTGCACAACTTACAGTAGTGCCCTCTTTGGGCTCCTTCATAGCATTCATCACAATTTAATTACAAGTTTGTTTGTTTACCTATTTATTGTCTGACTCCCTCACAGTACAAGTATGTAAATTCCATGGATACAGTTTCCATGTATGCTTTATTGGCCACTATTGTATTTGAAGCAGAATAGGTGCTTAATAAATGTTGCTTAAATCAAGGTAAGAATGGAGAGATTCATGCATGCATTAATGAATAAATGAAATGAAGTTTCTGAAGCAATGGAGAAACAAGACAGAGAAAGTGATTTCCAGAGGTACAATCTGGACTCACTCCTTAAGAGACAGATGGCAAATATTTGGCATATATGCTTCCCCACTCCTTAGTCCATGGCATGGGCTTACTAATCAATCACATCTTTCCTACTAAAGCTGAAGACAGTTTCTGAATCCTCTGTACAATGGTACAGCCATCTCCCACAGTAAGACAAAAATGAAAGTTTTTGCCATGTTTTCCCTGTGGTAATAGGATGTAAGAGAAATTTCTCACTGTGACAATTTTAAAACATAGCCCCCCAAATTCTCTGATATTCCTCTTAGCAAATGATGAGATCTATGTCTCCTTCCTTGAGTTAGGACTCTGTGAATGCATAACCAATGAATATGGTACAAGTGATGTTGTACCAGTTTCCAGGTACAGGCCTTAAAAAACTGGCAGCTACCACTTCCTGTCTCGTGGAACTATTTCTTGAAACCCAACACATGCTGTGAGGAATCCCAAAAAGCTTTGAGAAGAAGCCACATGGAGAGGAAACTGTAGCCAGCTCCAACTGTCCCGCCAGATGGGAAAGCCATCTTGGAAATGGATCCACCAGCCTATTGGAACCATCCCAGCTGACATTGCATAAGCAAAGATGAGCTATCCCTCCTGAACCCTGCCCTAATTGTAGGTTCAGGAGTGGCTTCTGTCTTAGCCACTAAGTTTGGAGGTTCTGTTATGTAGCATTTGTAACTGAGACACTCATGAAACTTCAGCCTCTGCTCTTCCTCCATGCCTAAGTGCCTATAATCAAGTTTGACTCAGTTTCTCTTCTCTACATGCCAGGTTCCCCTCTGGGCCTGCATCCTTGGGAGACAGCTTATATCCTAGCTCATCAATGGCAGCCCATGCTGAGACCTTGAGTGCTTCATGATACACTGTGGCTTCTGAGTTTAGGAATGAAATGTGGGAGTCATTTCAAGCCAGTTCCCAGTCCTTTCATTCCCATAGCTATATTCGTCAACGTCTTAGCAGAGAACTTGGCAGAGGTTGATTGTCAGTTGAGGAAACTGTATGCTGTGCCCAATTCACAGTTTCTCTGTCATGCCTTGTCACTTTGTGGATACAGATTCCAGGCTCTGGGAACCATTTCTGAAGCCTGCTAAGTGGTTCTCAAACATGTTTAGATGCCATTTAACCACTTGGATGAGCCAGTGAACTGACTCATTGATCTTATAAACTGCTGTAACCAACTTGCTTCCCTCTTCCTTGCTTTGGGCACTAGCAGCCTCTTCACCTTGAAGACACTTTGAATTTTAAGAGGCCAAGGGAGCCTGACTTTGGAGCTCGAGAGATATGGATTCAAATTCCAGCTTCATGATGTAAATCTCTCCCATTCCTGTTAATTTGGGCAGGGAATGTCACCTCCTAGATCCTAGGTTTTCACATCTGTTCATAGGGATAATACCAGCCTCAGAGAGTAAGCTACAATGAGGAGTCGTAGGTACAATCCCACATTTTAACTGGGCCTGCCAGCCCCTTGAGATTGACCCAAGATGGGTTCAAATCTTCCACTTGCTTTCTATGCAAGTTAATGCTTGTTGAGGGCTTAAAACAGTGCCTGTTAATAAGTGCTAGAGAAAGTCCTGTGAATTCTATGAATCACTTTGCATGCCTCTCTGGCTCTGGTACGTCTGTCTTGGGAGATGGTGGGGTTTAGTAGTTAAGGGTATGGACTCTGGCACAAACTTTCTGAATCTGAATCTCAGCAGGTGACTAGAACAGGAATTCAGACAAATGGGGCAGAGCGTAACCCAGTTTGTCAGTGTTTGAGCTGGGATCAGGGCAAAATTGATGCTGTGTTTCAGACTACAGGATTGAATAATAATCGTGAGAATGGCCATTTATTGTGCATCTACATGTTCCACAGCCTGTCTGTGCTAAGCATTTCACATTTAATGCTCTCAATAAACTGAGCTAGGTGCTACTGATGTTGCCACCAGGAGGCTGAGCTTATAGATTTGTGCTATCAGGGGGAGAGGTGGTTGCCTTCTGGCTCCACTTTGGGGAGGGCTTTAGTGGATAGTTAAGAGGGACATTCTGGAGATAATTTCTCAACCCAGTGGTTTTTAAACTGTGCCCGGTGGAAATTCAGGGGCTGCATTAGGTAGCAAGAGGAACATTCACTCTGTGAAGCTTTGTCTCACCCATCCTCCCTTCAACCACAGAAGTTCCACTATCTCTTATATATTGTGCTTCTCGCTCATGAAATTTACTTCGCTAAAAAGGTTCTGTAGCAAAACATAATAAACAATAAACTACAATAAAGTAAAGGGAAAAAATAAAATAAGAATCCAAAAAAGTGACAATCAGATTAGGTATCTAATTTCTATCACACAGCTGTCTCTTTCCCTCACAGCATCCCATGATGCTAATTATGTTGTTAGCCCTTGTCTTGTCACTGCTGAACCATACATAGGCTTGCAGGGAGTTTGTTCTCCATGGTTTCCCCAGCATCTGGCCCAGAGGAGATCCATAAATGTGGAAGAAGGAATTGCACTGGTAGAGACTTGAAAGAGGGGCTCTGCACACAAGGTGTGGGCTTTTTCTCACCCCTGGGCACCTGTCCCATAGTAAAAAAGAATAGGGTCCATTTCCTGTTCATTATATTTACCTAAAATGTAATAAGGGTTGCCTCTGGAAACCCTTAATTGTAGTTTTATAAAGATGCTCCACATGCAGAAAAGGAGGGAAATTAATTGGTCTTCCAGGGAGCAGCTGAACAAGGTCTGGTAATTGAATTTCACAATGGATGCCTCCCTCTGGGTGGCCTGTGTGTGATCTGGAATGGATATTTGAAGTTTTCCTTGTGTAAATGGTTTGGGATCCTCAAGGTTTACATTTTTTGGTGGGTATTACTCATTTACACTTTCATCTTGGACAAGATGAAGGGAAATTTACATTATCTTACAAATTCTAAAATGATAGAAGGGAAAGAAAAAGGAGTTGGGGAGCCTATCTTCATCTTTAGATGCATTTGGCAAATCCTTTGTAAAGGTTAGAAGAACCAATTCAGAAAATAAATTATTCAAATGCAGGCTGTCGCAGAGTAGGTACTGGAGTTTGGGGACTTTGTTCTAAAATAAATGGTGGAAGTGAGATTAGGGGAGGCAAGACAATAATCAGGTCATGGTGATAATTGATACCTTGAACCTTTAGATACATACTGAGGTGCTCCGTTGATGATTTCACTAGCACAGTGACCTGGTGAAGACTTTGTGTGTTTTCTATCTGAATAAAACAGTTACCAGCAAATCACCCTGTGCTTTGCAAGGGCATGCAAGGTAACCCCCAATCATTGCCACCACTAGGGTGGGTATCTGAACTTTTGGGTTTCTAAAGTCTAGTTCAGCACTTGAAAGAGAGTATATTTCTAGAACTATATAGAATAAACAGAAATATAATATGACCCACAAATGCAAGCCACATGTGTAATTTAAAATTTCTAGTAGCCACATTAAAAATACAAAGCCCTTGTCTTGTCACTGCTGAACCATACATAGGATTGCAGGTGATATTCATTTCCTGATGTATGTAATTTAACCTAATGTCAAAAATATTTCAATACATTATCAATATAAACATCATTAATGGAAAATGACTGCTAATGAATATAGGGTTTCTTTTTGGCATGATGAAAATGTTTTGGAATTAGATAGTGATGATGGTTGTACAATTTCATGAATATACTAAAACCCACTAAATTATACACTTTAAAATGGTAAATTTATGGTATGTGGATTGTAGCTCAATAAAAAATACATGCATAGAAAGAAATCCATGAGACTTAGAACATAATAAAATTAATAACATTTTGTAAATTATAAAATAACTGTAAAAAATGTAAAAATATATTGTAAAAATACAGGTATAAAAATAATATAAATAAAAACCTGGGGGTAAAAGAGCAGAGGTAAGAATGCTAGAGTTACCATTTTTCAAAGTGGGGAGACAGACAAGACTGAAACATAAATTAAAATAAAAAACATAATGAACACAATTTTAATGCTTTTGTAATTTTTTCTTTTATAAATTTAGAGGGATATATTAAGAAATTATGTCTTGAAGTAAAGAAGCTTTATTTGACTTATAATAATTCCTTTAGTTTCTCGTTCTTCTAGTGAATTAGAATAAATGTAATATTTTTAAATTAAAAATTGAACCTATAATATGAACTCATTTTAATAAAATATTTCTGTCTCATCCTCCTAATTTTATCTTGGCACAGAAAGATGTTTCAAATAATGTTTATCTCTTGTAATTTCTACATCACAGAATTTGGTGTGATTTTTTTTCTACTTTCACTTCACCCTTTTCTACTTATTTGAATTCTTCAATGATCATTTTCCCAAAACAATACAGTTAATTTTCTAAATGCCTGGAAGAAAATATGCTAAGATAGACCATCATGAAATATGGATTTTTTTTTTCTTTACATTTTTTAGATATCTTTAAAATTCCTGCTTCCATCCCCACCAGAGGAAATGGATCCAATCCCTAGAAAAAGGGAAAGATAATTGTAGTTTTTATAAGGGAAAGATGTCTAAGTATCCTTGGCACAATGCCTTTGGGTATCTGTACTCTAGAGGAAAATAGATGTTTGGGTACAAGAGCTGCGTCTGGTACCTGGTATAAAATATGGCCCCACAGCAGCGACGGAATCTCCCTCCAATGACCACAATAGTGTATACGGGGAGCTGGGCTGGACTAGCAGAGCTCAAGGACATAGGTGGGCCACGATATGATGGCGCCTTCTTCTGGAAGAGGGGAGCAACAGCAACAGTAGCGATCCTGGACTTGCTGTCAGTATTGTATGGGTGGTGGCTCTGATAATTTTGGATTTAATTTAAAGAAATGAAAGAGAATCTATAGCAGTTGTTCTCTAGAGTTGAGGAATTGTTTATAACTGTTTCAAATAGAGCCTTACAGGTTGCAATTCCATTGTCAGATCCATTATTTAATCTATTAAAAACAGTTCTGTAGGAAAGGCAAGGATTATAATCCATATTTTATGGGTGAGAAAACTAAGGTTCAGCAGAGTTCAATGACTTCTTCAAGGTCACACAGCTAGTATGTTGGCTAGTAGCCAACTCTGTCTGTGAAACTATGGTGCCTAGGGGGTGAGGCATGACTGCGTTTAGAGTTTTTAAAGAGAAAATTTAGCCAGAGGGACATTAGGTGAATATGAATTGGACACCCAAAGTGGCCATGGGTCCAGAGCCTGGTACCAGTGAGGTCAGTGAGCTCCCTGGAGCTCTCTTACTGTGAGTTTTTTCTTCATTCTTAACTTACCAACTGCTCCCCTGCTCAGTTCTGGTTCTTAGATCAGTCTGCTTCATCAAGCAATGCCCACAATTCAGCCATTTCTGGAAAATTTTCTTCAAAAGTGTGTGAGATTATAGAATCAGGAGAAACCATTCATATCTAGCTGATCATAGATACTGGAAATTTAGCAAAGTGAGTTTTTTCACCATTCATTTAATTTACGAGACCAGCTTGCTATTGGTGTCAATGTCTATAACAATTATACATGTAATCCAGATGTACCCTTGAGTCTCCATGTGCGATCTCAGTAAGATTAATTCAGATTCCAGGTCCCTGGCCTATAGGTCCACAGAGCTCTCTTCAAGAGTTTAAAGACCCCCAGGAGGCTCACATGCTCAGTAACATTTGCCTCCGGGTGCCTGGTTCTGGCATGAATCTCTGTGACCCAGATATAAAACAGCCACACACACAGACAAATAACTAGCCATCACAAAAAAGCATTCATGGGTATAATTAGATTTTTTTCTCAGTTGGTAAAAATTTTAAATACAAAAAAGAATACAGTGTAATCTAACAAACACCCATGCCCTGCAACTCTCAGAGTTTAATCTTATCATTTTATAGTATTTGCTTCTGATTTTTAAAATCTAATAGGGTTAAAAGTGGAATCTTGGGGAAGCCGGGAAGGCTCAGTGGGTTAAGCGCCCACTTTGCAGCCCCTGGGGACCGAGGATCGAATCCCGGCCCTGGCCCGTGCAGACCCATATGCTGAACTGGGGAGTGCCCCCAGTTCAGTTCTCACGGGGGTGAGACCCTGGCCCAGTTCCTGCCCTGTGCAGCCCTGGGCCCACCTGTGGAATGAAACTATGTGGAAAAACCAATGATGTGCAACTATGAAGACTGTTCTGGGCCCTCTGCCTTCTCTCTGTCTCTGTATCTCTCTTTCTGTCTGTCAAAAACAATAACAATAAATCTTTAAAAGTGGAATCTCCTGTGTATAGCTCCTTTCCCAAAGGAATCTAACATCAAGAATTTGGTGTTTGTCCTTCCAAATCTTGTGTTTATACTTTTACTGTATAGAATGTATACATAAATGCTTATAACATTGTTTTGTGTGGTTTTAAAATGCACAAAAATGATATATTTTATTTTCCACTTGCTCTTTAATGCAATAGTGTGCTTTTAATATCTATTTTTAAAAAGTCTATCTTCGATGATATATATAGATATAGATACATCTAGGACACATATATAGTATTTCATCATATGAATATTTATAAATTCATCTATGATATCTAAAGCTCTACTTGTAGGCAATTAAGATTTTTCCAAATTTCCTTTCTTACAGACACTGCTGCAAAGAGCAACTATTCTTGCACATCTTTCCTGGTGCACATGTGCGAGAGTTTCTGTAAAAACTTAGAAGTGGAATTGTAGGGTCAAAGGGCATGCACACTGTTCACAGTGGCCAGAACATGGAAACAACCAAAATGCCCTTCGATAGACGACTGGATAAAGAAGATGTGGTACATTTACACAATGGAATACTACTCAGCGATGAGAAATGATAAATTACAGTCATTTCTGGCAACATGGATGGACCTAGAGACCATCTTATTAAGCGAAATAAGTCAGACTGAAAGAATCAGGA
>PVKE010047026.1:0-12062 GCA_004027555.1 Craseonycteris thonglongyai | reverse complement strand
TGCATGAAATTCTAAACAACAAATGTACAGGTCAGAAAAAGTCTTACCGGGGGGAACCGGGATGGCTCAGTGGGTTGAGCACTCACTTTGCGGCCCAGGGGACCAAGGATCGAATCCTGATCCCGGCCCGAGTGGACCCATGTGCTGAACTGGGGAGTGCCCCCAGTTCAGTTCTCACCCGGGTGAGACCCTGGCCCAGGTCCTGCCCTGTGCAGCCCCGTGCCCACCTGTGGAATGAAACTATGTGGAAAAACCAATGATGTGCAACTATGGAGACTGTTCTGGGCCCTCCCCCTACTCTCTGTCTCTGTCTCTGTATTTCTCTCTCCCTGTCAAAAGCAATAAAAATAAATCTTTAAAAAAAAAAAAAGAAAAAGTCTTATCTTGGATAACTCCTGCCAAGACTGTTAGTTGGTCCAATAAAGCTTTCACATTCTAAGCAAGGCCAATCCTATCCAGGGTGGACAGGAGAGTTGGAGAAATACAACTTTGTAAATCCACTAAAAGCCACAGAATAGTACCCTCTAAAGAAGTGAATTTTATGGTATGTGAATTACACCTCAATAAAAACCAAAACCCTGTGATTATACACTGCACTGGGAGGTTAAACCATGCTCACAGCCTCCCACTGGGTCTCCGGCGCAGAGCCAGCCTATGCAGGCCTGCAGCTGCTCCCGAAAGCACGTCACAGCAATGAGGGGCCCATGCACATGCACCTAACCGACTGCCACAGCCACCTGCTGAGTGTGTGCCCCTTACAAACCCAGACCTAGAGATGCCATCAGCAGGCCTATCATACCGGGGGTGCCACTGTGCCTTCAGCCTACTGTCATGCACACACCTAACCTGAGATGGGCTGCTTCCCTACCAGCTAGGCTGAGCCCTCTCGCTTCTCCATGAACTCACAACCACTCTGTAAGCTAAGAGTTATTTTTCTCACTTTGCAGCTTCAGAAAGAGAAACAAAGCAGTTTCTCAATTTGCCAGTGCCATGGGGTATGATGGTGGAGCCAAAACCCAGGTTGGGTCTTGAACGCTCTCTGTCCACCTGACACAGTCATCGTGCTCCTATGACAGCATGGCAGCCTGTACCATTGCTGGGAGGGAGCACTGGCCATTTGGCGAGCTTAGCAATTCACTCTCCTGCCTCCAGCCTGTGGATGGGGCAGTACAAGGCTGCACACCACAAGCCTTGGCATATACCTGCCCCCACAACCTGAAGCCTGGGAGATTCTGGCAGCCAGCTAGTTTCCACACTTTTCCCTCAATGCTATATAGCCTGAGGGTCGAAAGCCAGGCTCCGGAGCTAGTGTGTGCCCACAGTCACATGCTTGTCTACCTGGGCCCCTGTCTTCTCGCCCACTGGCCACCTGTGGTTTCTGGAAGGAATGAATGAGCAAGCCCAAGGAAAGCATTGAGCACAGCACAGGGCCTGGCAGAGCCTACTTTCTCATAAGAAACTATCACCTATCTGCACACCCTTTGTGCCAAGTGCACAAAGACCCACAAAAAGTAGTCCCTCCTAACACAGGCCTGGTCTCTCTGTAGATCAGCAGCTGCAGCTGAACCCACATAGGGGGACCAACAAAAGAAACTGGCCCAAGGTGACACAAGGTAGCAGTAGCCTGTCTTTGTCCAAGAGCCCCATCTAAATGCCTACCCTAAACTCCTGGATCTCTATTTGTTTCCAGTGGGTGGAGCTGTTTTTCCCCAAAATGCCCGCTGCTGGCTATGCTTTAGGACTAACAAAGTGGTCAGAGGCCATGAGCTCAGTAGGCATCGGCCTGACCACCACCCAGGCCCCTGGGTCCCCATCTAGGACTCACTTGTGCTGGTCCTGCCAAGCAAAACTCCGCTCCTGCTGCTCCCATTCCTGGGCCAAGACAAAACGTAGCTCCTGGTCAGTGGAGAAGGTGGCAAGGGAGCCATTGACGCGCTGGCAGGTCTGTGCGGCATCCCAGTAGTTCTCCCCACTCAGGTAGACCCTGTAGCAGCTGGCTGTGCCTTCATAGTGGTGCCACCCTGTCGGGCACTTCCCTAGGAAACATGAAAGACGGAAGGGGAGTTGTCCCCCCAAATTAGGATCCTCACTCCAAAATGAAATTGTATATGCTGCTCAGAAATCACCCTAGAAGAATGGAGAAACTGAGGCTCAAGAGGAAACGCTCTGCCCCTAAGACCACATACTCTGTGAAATGCTCAAGTGTCTCTAAGAGACAGACGCAACCTAAGGTACAAGTATATTTACATTCAGTGACTCCTCCCATTTCTGCAAGGTCCCTAATTTACTTGGCCTTAAAGACATGCCGCTCAATTAATTTGGTAAAATGGATTTTATTCTCTGACTCAGTCTGGTTGACAAGATACCAGAACTTCCATACTACTGACTGCAAAGCCTGGCAATAGTGAGCAGGTGGCTCCCTGATGGCACTGCCCTTGCTACCCCAATGCTGGCTCTTTGGACATCCTGTCAGCAAGCCCACTATTTCCCAAGCCTACTGCCAGGCCCTCATTTTCTATTCACATGAGTACCAGCCAGCACTTCCCTAAAGAGAAGCTCAGGAAATCAACTCTTACCTCCTACAAATAAGAAAATAAGGCCCAGGTGGTTCCACAGCAGGCAAAAGCTGAGTAGCCAGTCAGAGCAATGTCTCTGTGAGACAGGCTGGGCCAGACATCTCCTCACCAGGTGGACCAGCCCAAGGGTCAGGAAGGCCCCCATACTATATGGCTGGCCTTGGGTAAGAAGTCGTTCTTACCCAAGAACGATTTGTTCTACAGGATCTATAGCCTTCAAATGCTGGGGTACCTTCCTCCTAATTAAGAATACACTGATGAAGAGTAACAATTTTTAATAAGGCCAGCTAGCAAAATGCAATTTTTTAATGCATCTACATCCCCTGGAACTAGAACTAGTAAACTTCTTAGAGACTGATGCTTGTGTTATTACTTAGCGCACATGTGTATATAACTTATGAACCCAGGACAGAAAAGGCAGGGTTGGTCCCCGAGCCGGTGAGGCATGCCACAGCATTGCTGCAACACAGTTGGACAGTGTCACCTGCCCAGGGAGAGGGCCTGCTTACATATGACAACACTTGCAGAAAGGCCTTCACTGTAGACGGGAGTCAGAACTCAGGGACCACCAAGCAGAGGAAGCGGAGGTGCGCAGAGTGAGTGGCATGGGTGTGAGGGCAGGGATCATCAGGCAGCCTTTACTATGTTTCCTATGCCCCCTTTCCAATATGTTCAACATGTCACACCCCCCTTAGATGGATTCCATCCTGTTTCCAGGTTAGAGGTGGGGACACTGAGGTATGCAGAGGCTGAGTATCTCAGCTGGTGAGAGCAGTGCAGGCTTCTGTCCTGGCTCCTCACATCTGAGGTCCAGAGGAAGCCCTCTGGGGAGAGAAACCAGTGAGTGGGGGCAATGGAGAGAGGCAACATCCGTTTCTATTGGCTCATCTTTATTTTCATCTTTTGAACTTTGTAGAATTATTCCCTAGGGAAAAGTATAATATACCTCTTCAAAAGAAAGACAAGGAATGAAAATAAAGTGCTTGGGACTAAGAGCTGAGATTCCATGGGGCTCAGTCCTGGGGCTGCCCCTGCTGGCTGTGTGACCTCTCAGAGCTTCAGCTTCCTCACTCGCCAAGCCTACACTACACCCCTGCAAGAACCCTGGAGTTCACAGCTAGCTATATGTGTCAAAGCTGAGCGCAACACTGGGGGTCAGAGGTTGGCTACCACCCCTCCTGGCTCACACAGTCCCCATCAGAACTGAGGCTTCCCCTGTGAAGACGGAGCTATGAGGAGCACTGGTGGTAGCCCTGCAGGGCACAAGGAGACTTCTGAGGTACTTCCCAGCGTCTGTGGGACAAGGGTTAACATGGCCCCCCAGCACCTAGGGCTGGCATCATGTGTCAGTTTGTGTTGCAGTCACTATTCATCACACCTACTAGGCACATCATCATGCCTAAGCATAACTAAGCATGGCTGTGGTTTTTCTGCCTTTTAATCTTCCTTAATCTTGTTATGCGCCTTTAAAATCTTAATGTCATAAGGAATTCATTAGTCACTGAAAATTCTTTTTAGAATAGAGGTAGAGCCTTCCCAAGTCATCAGCTGTACCTAGTCTCTCGGAGCCTGTTTCCATCTACAGAAGGGCCACTGCAGCCCAGCCCAGAAAGGCAGCTCTATTGTGAAAACAAGCACCCTGGTCCCAGAGCCCAGGTTCATGTCACAGCGTCACCTCTCAGGGCTTGGGTGGCCTTGGGCAGGTCCTGGGTAGACTCATTCAACAAACAAGGATGACACTCTCAACTGCCCAAGGGTGTTTTAAAAGACACATCCCACACATCTGAGTGGCACCAGGAGAACCAGGGATTGAGTGGGGCCCCAGACTTTGGTCATGGAACAGGGCAGGTCTGCAACTTACTGCTGAAGCGGACGGGTTGTGCCATATTCACTGAATGGAAGTGAGTGGGGTCGCCGCCTCGGACTCGCCCCTGCCGCGGATCCACAGCCTCCTTCCCATGGTAAGGATGCGACTCCCTGGTCACTTCTGAAAGTAAAAAAGAGAAGTGGGCTGTAAGCAATGCTCCTGCAGCAGCGCAGTCAGACTACTCGGGGCTGGGAGGACCAAGTGGGGTACAGAATATAGTCCATTTATTTAGGTTTTCTTTAGAACTCTATAAAGTGTTGCTGTTCATAACAAATGTGTCACATGCACTTCTTATTAAAATTATGCCTTAGCAGTCTTCATTGTTTTACTACTACCGTGAAATGAAGTCTCCCCTTCATTGCATTTTCTAACAGGCTACTTGCTGTCACAGTATAGGGTCAGCCATTCCTGCTGAAAACCCCTCAGTAGGCTCTAGCCCCATTGGAGTTCTTTCCAGAGTCCAGGCTGCCCTCCTGTCCTCAGACTCCCTGGGAGCTTCCTGTTAGCTTGAAGGAGTACCCACTGTGTGCTACCTGCTCTGGTGTTCCACCAGGGCCACCCTCTTCCCCACTATGCCCTGAATAGGGGCACTTTGGTGTACTGTGAAGGACACCAGGTGCAGGGTCAGGACAGTGACAGGCTTGGTCTGCACAGCTGCACAGACAGAACCACAGACACCAGAGACCTGGAGCCCTAGGTATGTCTGGCTGACCTGAGGCAAAGGATACAGGAAGAGGGTGTGGCAGGGGATGTGGTAGATCAAGGGCAAGGGGTTGCTGGGTAGGGCAGCCTCCCACAAACCCAACTTCCCTGACTCTGTGACTGGAAATTAGCCCCACTGACTAAAGCTTCTCTAGTCATCTGGTTCTTCTAGTATCACAGATTCTTATATTGTTTTTATTGCATAGACAATCTATTTTTTTCTCATTATAAAATAAATATGCATTGTGAAATACTTGAGAAATACAAAAGTTTGAAAAGATAAAACACATTAACCATTACTATGTTAGGGTCCAACCTTCCAGTTTCTTTTTTTCCTACATAAATCCTTACAAATATTGGGGCCACATCAACCACTGCAGTCTAGGCTTAAGATCACTTTTAATGGCTGCATAGTATTCCGTGAATGGGTTTCTTTAATTACCACCATCTCCTATGGTTCAAAGTTTAGGTTGCACTTCCTTATCAAGGTCATAAAGGTATTCTATTCTATATTGTCTTTAATCTGAAACAGATTTTTTTTTTTTAAGATTTATTTTTATTGGTTTTGATAGAGAGAGAGAGATACAGAGACAGAGAGAAGGGGGAGGGCCCAGAGCAGTCTCCACAGTTGCACATCATTCGTTCCTCCACATAGTTTCATTCCACAGGTGGGCGGGGCTGCACAGGGCAGGAACTGGGCCGGGGTCTTCACCCCGGTGAGAACTGAACTGGGGGCACTCCCCAGTTCAGCATGTGGGTCCACACAGGCCAGGGCCGGGACTTGATCCCTGGTCCCTGGGGCTGCAAAGTGAGTGCTCAACCCACTGAGCCATCCCGGCTTCCCCAAGAACTGATTTTTTTTTGTATGTTATATGTTGGGATCCAGTTGCATTCTTTTCTGTTACAGTACTACATACTGATGAGTCTATCCTTTGCCCAATGACATGTAATTCCATCTCTGCCATATATTGAGTTTCTCGGGTCTGTTTCCGGCAGCTCTTTTGTCCCACTGGCCAATTCATCCTATCCTGAGCTAATTGTAAAAGTAAGCCTTGACACCCTTACTCTTTTTCACAATGCCCTCACAATATTAGAACATTATTCTTTCAAACATTTTAGAACTGACTTGTTACATTTCACAAGAAAACTCTTTGGAGATGCACTGAATCTTCAGATCAATAAAAGAACAGGGGGAAGCTGGGATGGCTCAGAGGGTTGAGCGTTCGCTTTGTAGCCCCAGAGCGCGAGGATTGAATCCCAGCCCCGGCCCAGGCGGACCCATATGCTGAATTGGGGTGTGCCCCCAATTCCGTTCTTGCCAGGGCTTATGCGGAGGTTCCCGGCCCAGTTCCTGCCCTGCGCAGCCCAGCGTCCACCTGTGGAGTGAAACTATATGGAAAACTAATGCTGTCAACTGTGGAGACTGCTCTGGGCCCTCCCCCTTCTCTGTCTCTCTCTCTGTCAAAAAACAATAAAAATAAATCTTTAAAAGAAACAAACAAACAAATAAAAGAACAGGCAGCTTTACCACACTGAGCCTTCCTAGCCAAGAAACACTGTTTCTACTTATTCAAGTCTTCTTTAATGTCTGTTAATAAAGTTTTAAATTTTTCTCCACTAAAAATTTTACACATCCTTCATTAGTTCCCATTTATATCAAAGATGGTTCAGTCAGGACAACAGAAACCATCTGAGGTATTTAAAATATAAAGGGGTTTAATACAGGGAATTAGTGCTTTCAAACAACTGAAAAGACTAGAGTGTGTGCAAAAGTAAAGTGGGCTACCTCTAACTGCCAATTCTACTTCTGCAGTTGCAGTCCAGACAGCCAGGAAGCTGCTCTTGCCATCCACAGAAGTGAGGAAACTGCAGAAAACTGCTATCAGACCACAGCTGCCCTGCAGACCTGAGTCAGCTGGCCAGTGGGGGATGTGGAAACACTCACCTAGGTCTAAGCCCATATCCTTAACCAGTGCTAGAGGAAGAAGGATTCCTCTACCTCCCAAATTTCATGAGAAGGATCTCACAGGCTAAATCAAGCTTGTACAACCTGCGGCCCAGGACAGCTTTGAATGTGGCCCAACAAAATTTGTAAAGTTTTTTAAAACATTCAGAATGTGTGTGTGTGTGTGTGTGTGTGTGTGTGTGTTTTAGCTCAGCAGCTATCATTAGTATTAGTATATTTTATGTGTGGCCCAAGACAATTGTTCCTCTTCCAATGTGGCCCAGGGAAGCTAAAAGGTTGGACACCCCTGGGCTAAATGATATCTAGAAGCCTGCTAGTACAGGATCTGAGTGTTATAGCTCTATCTAGCCTCCCAGCACTGAAAGGCAGGGAATGTACTGCATGCCCACACTATATCTAGCACACCATTCATTTTCCATCTTCCAAAACCATGTTGAAATTACTATCTATTGTCACATCTCTTCCCATTTTCTTTGTTCTTGTGGTTTTATATTTTTTATTGTAATTTTAGTAGGCTTTTAGCAGGGCAATGAATAACTGTGTGGTCACTCCATAAGTCCTGAAGTCCATGTTCAAGAGCAACCTGACCAAGCATGACTAGGGCTTCCCACAGGTTTATTTAAACTCTCCCTACAGATGGAAAGGCCACAGCAAAGGAAGTTATAAGCTAACTTCCTGTCTGTACTCCCCTCCCCACACAGAAAAATTTTCTTCTACCTTTATTGGTAGGGGAAAATGTTAATGAGAACTTGACCTATAATCATGATATTTTAAAAAATTAATGTGTTTTAAAGTAAACTAGAAAAAACTATGACAAAATCCAGCAGTTACTAATTCAGGGTAGTGAGAAACAAGTATTACATTATTCTTTGAATATTTTGATAACTTAACTTTCTCAGAATCCCAACTCTAAAAACAACCAGAAAGCAATTTGTTTATTGTATCTGGATCATGGCATGGCATGGCATGGCATACACTGAAGGACTGGCACAGTACCAGGAGTCAAGGGGAAAGCAGGAGCAAGCCAGCAGGTCCCACAGCTTTCTCAGACCTCTTAGAGCTTGCTAGACCTTGTTAGGCCCAGAATTCTGGGTTCCTATAGGATAGACTATTTTTCTGTCTGAGGAGAAAATACAGAAACCTATGTAACTTCAAGTTAACAATTACACTTAATGAACTCATAACCCTCTGCTGACCACATGACCCCCAAGAGAAATCAGATCTAGTCCCTGCCTTCAGCAAGTCCACAGTGCATGGATAGATGAACAAGGTAAACCATAAGAGTGTCTACCATAATATTCAGTTTCTATGATAGGGCAGTTGTTACACATAACCTTAAAAGCTAAGCCAAAAGGTGCTTTGAGAATAGCAGATAAGTTGTGTTTCCATTTTAAAACAAGCCAAGAACCATTAGGTTCTTTGTTTAGAAAATTCTCTAGGGGATGCCGGGATGGCTCATAAGGTTGGCGACCCTGGGCCCATGGCAGATTCATATGCTGAACTGGGGTGTGCTTCCCATGTGGGAGGCCCCCAGCCTACTTCCCACCCTGCGTGGCCTCGCGCCCACCTGTGTGGAACAAAACTATGTTGAAAACTGATGACATATGGCTATGGAGACTGCTCTAGGCTCTCCCACTTCTCTGTCTCTCTCTGTCAAAACAATAAAATAAAATCTTCTTTAAAAATCAGTTAAAAAAAAAAAGACCATAAAAATATGAAGATTAAGTCCCTTTAAAAAAAAAAAAAGGATAGAAAAAAAGAAAATTCTCTAGGAGGCTGGTTATGAAGTCTCACCCCACAAGTCAGACAAGGGGAAGCACCCAGGTACGATCATCAGTCCTCACCAGGCTGACCCAACACAGAGCACCTGTATGCCAAGCACTGAGAAGCTCACACTCTGTGGGCTGTGACCCAAGGAATGACCAGATGGGCTCCCAGACACAGGGCTATCCCAGAGGCTCCTGACCAGGCTGCCACCATTCAAATTCTCACCTGGAAAGGCAAACATCTCAGCCACTGACATGCACAATCCAATAAAGCACAGGCTCAAGAGATGATTAGGAGGGGTCCCTTTATAGGGGTCATCTTTACAAGCCAATACAGTCCTACCAGACCAGTTATTTTGAAACACCCCTCAAAGAACTGTCTCAAGTTCAAATTTCACCTTCTACCTGATTTCCCTCAAGTTGGAGTTAATTGTTTTTTTCTTTAACACCTAGTCTATATGAATAACAATACTCCTTTCATTTACTGAATGTTGAAAAAGACCCCCAACCTAGGCCAAGCCCCACTGAGGAAGAGGACAAGTCTCCCACCCTCGGGGAGCTCACAGTCTGGAAGAAGAGATCAAGCATGGGTACAGGTGATGATGATAACTGCCAGCAGTTTTATGTGCTACCAGAAAGGAATAGAGTAGACATTGGCAGAAGCCAATCTACAGCCAGCGGGCCCAGAGATGTGCCCTCTTGTTGTGGCATCATCTAGCCAAGTCTTGAAGGATGGGCAGAATCTAGCCACACAGAAACAGAACAGGGAGATTCCAGAAAGAGAAAGGCATAAATGACGCATGTGGCTAGAAAATTCTTAATGGGATGAGCACAGGAAAAAGGCCAGCTGAGTTGGTCACTGAAGGGGACATAGAAATAAACCAGGTTGGCAAAAAGCGAACAAATCTGACTGTGAAGAAATTTGAATGCCAAGTCAAAGAGTTTACGTCTGAGATTCTCACGCTGGAATAAGAAACATCTTCCTCTTAAAGGCATAATCAGAACCACCTGGGTCTTAAACAAGCATGTGTGTCTCACACACACATGCATGAGCATACATGAGACACTATTCCTTCTACCCTAACTCAAGTTGAGAATCAGAAATGTAGTGAAAACCATCATTACTCATGGGGCATTATACTCCTTGAGGGTGCTGGAGCAGAAATCAGGTAGAGAACCATCAATTTTAGACTATCTGTGGCATTTGTATATGTCTTTAGGAGCACACAGATCACCAGGAGAAAACCGCCAAGTGAAAGATTACCAGGGACTGAGTGAACACAACAGGTAAACAGAGCCAGGGCAGTCTCAATGACCCTCGTCAAGATTGTAGCCAAGTCTCAAAGGCACCTACCTCCAGAGCCAGGTAAGGGGGAAGCAAGAGGCCACCACACTTCAGGGCGCTGCTCTTGGGACCAGCAGTACCTCCTGAAATGTGCTCTTGCCTCACCAGAGCCCTGACCCTGACATCAAGGTCTGAGAACTACCTGTATTAGGCATCTATTTTTAAAAAAGACTGAGGAGGGTGGCAGGGACAGGGGTCAGCTCAAAATAACATTCCAACTCATAGTAAAGGGTACTAGCTGACAACATCTCCCAACAGGAAGCACAGGCCATGTACATCCACCTGCCCGACACACTCACCTGGACAGCCAGCTTCGTCGCTCTCATCCTCACAAGTCACCAAGCCGTCACACTGCCAGGGAAGGGGGATGCACTGGATAGTGCCGCTGCGACAGGCAAACTGCCCAGGGTTGCACCGCAGCTCTGTGGAACCAAAGTGCAAGAGGCCATTGAGGAAGCAGCAGTAGCAGTGGTAACCTGGAGTGGCCAGGCCTGCCAGAGCCCGGTCCTGCCACCGCCCAGTCTCCATGAGCATGGGCCAAATACCAAACAGCCTGCCCACAGCCCGCCTGCCTTCTATAGGGGCCTGCACACATGCCCTGAGGAGGAACCAAGAGCTGTGCCCACAACACTGTGGCACCCGTGCAGGTCTTTGATCTTTATGCACCACCTCACACACTGCCTCATTCCAGTTCTGCATTGGGCTCTGTGCTGCACTGCAGAGTAGACAGAAACAAGAGGGCACACCTCTCATCTCCTGAAGGATTCTGGGTCAAGAGGGAGGATACACATATACAAGATACATAAGAACATACACACTTGGGTTTCTGACAAAGTGGAAACATAGTTCACCACCAGAGAAGTACTCAAATAGCATGCTAAAATAACACAAAGGAAGGAGAAACTGCCTCTACCCACGGGGCTTGGGAATGCTTCTTGAACAAGGAGGTATGTGAACAGGGTTTCCAAGGCAGGCCGATGGTTTCAGAAGATACATTTAATGTAATAGGAAAGGAAGAGCATTCTAGAAAAAGCAGGACTTAAGGAACTATCACAGGAGAGGATAGCATGCCAAGTAGACTGTGTGTGACCTGACAGATGGGAAATCACTGGAAATATGATTGGAAATATAAGAAGATTCAGACTGTAAAGGCTTTGGGGTAAGATAATTCTGACCTTTATTTGATACATTGTAGGGAGCCAGTAAATAATGTGGTAAGATCTGTGTTTTTAGCATATATACCTGGCAATGGTTTCTAGAAGCAAATAAAATAGGGTACCAGACAAAAATATTAAATAACTCAGCAAAGTAAAGTCTTGAATTGAACTGAGGCAGGGGTCGGCAAATTATAGCCCATAGGCCATCTCCTACCATTCCCATCAGTTTTTAAAATAAAGCTTTATTGGAACACAGCCACAAGTATGTACTGTCTATGGCTACTTTTGAGCTACAATAACAGAGCTGAGTGGTTGCAAGAGAGATTACATTACCTGCAAAGCCAAAAATATTTACCCTCTGGCTCTTCAAGAAAAAGTCAGCAGACTCTAGAACTCAGGTGGCAGCTGATAAACAAATCTTGGAACCAAGGAAAAACACTGAGGGGACACAGGGAAGGCTCAGTGGGTTAAGTGCTCACTTTGCAGCCCCAGGGACTGAGGATCAAATCCAGCCCTGGCCAGGGCAGAACCATATGGTGAACTGGGGTGTGCTGCCCATGTGGGAGGCCCCCAGTTTAGTTCGGCCTGTACGGCCCCCACCCACCTGTGTGGAATGAAATCATATCGAAAACTGATTATGTACAACTATGGAGACTGCTCTGGGCCCTCCCCCTTCTCTCTGT
>PVKE010047025.1:0-12062 GCA_004027555.1 Craseonycteris thonglongyai | reverse complement strand
GGGTTGGAGGGGGACCTGATTCTGGGAGCTGGGCACATAATGCGATGCATGGGTGACGTGATGTGGAGTTGTCCATTGGGAAACTGTCTGATTGTTACCAACCAATGTCACCCCATTAAATTTAACAATAAAATATAATAATATTAAAAAAAAAAAAAGATAATGAAACAAAGAGGTATAGATAGAAATATTTGGCCGATTACCTGCCACCTTGTTTGTAACCGTTTAATTACAAAATAGAAATAACATAAATGTTTATGATGCCTAATCAAAAAACTTATGCTTAACCATAAAATAAAATATTATATAATTAAAAAGACTATCATAGATCTAAATCTACCAAAATGCAAAGCTGTCCAGGAAATATTAAGTAAAAAAAGATACAAAACAATACTTAAAGCATAATGATTTTGAGTTTTTAATATATATAAATATATCCTACAAAGTCTTAGAAAATTTGTGGAATTCATGTGGGAAAAAAATGGTACTTAAAGAGAAAGAGACATGGGTACTTTAATTCCCATGGTAAAGCCCTCTATATTGCTAAGGAATTTTCTTGTCTTTGCCATAAGCAAGTACTGCTTGAAAATCTTCTAAAAAAAATCAGTGGGAGATGTTGCATTTACTTTGAAATTGTACGTAATTTGTAAGAGCAAGCAAAAGAAAACACTTCCACTCCTTTGCACTCCACCAACTGCAAACATGATGAAGCATAAGGAAAGCTGAAAGGCCTGCATTTCAATCCTCAATTCACCGCTCAGTCACCTTGTCACCCGGCCTACTTAGCTGTCTCTGAGCCAGTTTCCTCACATGTTAAACATAAGAATCATGGTGAAGTCTCAATGAGATAAAGCATAAAAAATATCTTGCGGGGAAGCTGAGATGGCTCAGCGGGTTAAGCACTTGCTTTGCAGCCCAGAGCCAGAGAATTGAATCCCAGGCAGGCCCAGGTGGACACATATGCTGAGCTGGGGTGTGCACCCAGTTCAGTTCTTGCTGGGTCCTATGCAGGAGGCTCCTGGCCCAGTTCCTGCCCTGTGCAGTCCTGCGCCCACCTGTGGAGTGAAACTATAAGGAAAACTAATGCTGTCAACCATGAAGACTGCTCTGGGCCCTCCCTCTTCTCTCTGTCTCTCTCTGTCTGTCTCTCTCTCTGTCAAAAAACAATAAAAATAAATCTTTAAAAAAAAAAAACATGCTGTATGGTCTTAAGGACACAAAAAATCCAAAAAGAAACACAATCTATTTTAAATAAAAAGAGAATTTATCAAGATTACTTGATGTGAGAGCAACATAAAGAAATTAGTACATTTCTGTACATCTGCGATGACAGATTAGTGAAGGACCAGTTCACAATAACAACTAAATCTGAGGTTCTTATGTAAGTAAAGATAATAAACATTTTTAAAAGTTAATATTTGTTTATTATTACCAAACAACAAACTATAGTACTTAATCTAGTGGCTGAAAACAACTATCCTTATCATATTTTTGAGCAACTACAATGAGGGCAGTGAAGCTAGAGCAAAACAAGCCAGTTGTGGAAATGTAGTCAATGAGGTCAGTCAGAGCAGTATCAGTAAGACTATATAGGGTCTTTTAAATATTTTTTAAAATCCAAGTTACCCACTTATAATGAAAAGAATGAATAAAACATGAGACGTTCTGAGACTAATCTTAGAAGTGTTTATATATACAGCGATCCCTCGTTTTTCTCGGTTAATGGGGACCAGAAACTTCCGCAAAAGCTGAAAAACTGCGAAGTAGGATTTGCCCCTAGGAATTTTCTCATTGGTCGATGTCGCACTGGAAACCCATCACGCGCCTTTATGAGAGCCCGTGGTATGTACTCTGAGTCAATTCATCTCTTTGTTTGACATGCAGGGATCCTTCTCTCGCGCGCATCAACATGAAACAACGCTCCTTTCCGCAATGTGGCTGCCGACATGGTTGTATTTTTTCATTTTTATTTTTTGATGAATATTTTGGAAAATCCCGCGAAGCACTGAAGCCACAAAACATGAAGCGCGAAGTGGCGAGGGAACACTGTAGTTAGAATATGACTTAATGCATTTAGCAACAAAAATTGCTACAGCAAAATGCCCCAGGTTGCTGAAATTCTGAGCATTTATTTGGCGTGCAGACTATCAATTATATAACTTAAGTTATAAAACCTGCAATGCTGGAAGTTTAGCTTGCTAAAAAATTCTCTATAGTGAGCACCATTTCTATCACATTGACATAGCTGTTACGAATGTGCTACAGTTTAATGAGATCTTTGTCTTTCTCTTTTTTTTTTTTTTTTTTTACCAAAACCCCAATCTCCCTTACCCTCAGGTAACCACTAAACTATTGTCTGTGACCATGAATTTTTGCTTTTTTGTTACTTTCAGTTTATTTTATATTAAGTTTTATTTTATTGTTTTTGACAGAGACAGAGAGATGCAGAGAGAAAGGGATGGGCCCAGAGAAGTCTCCTAGTTGCACATCATTAGTTTTCTACATAGTTTTATTCCACAGGTGAAAGAGGGGCTGCACAGGGCAGTAATCAGGCCACGGTTTCTCTAGGTGAGAACAAAACCAGAGGCACACCCCAGTTGAGCATATGGGTCTATACGAGTCTGGCTGGGATTTAATCCTTGGACCCCAGGGATGCAAAATGAGCAGTCAACCTGCTGAGCCATCCCAGTATTCCCTTTCAGTTTTATAGCCTACATATAGGTGAAATTATATGGTTCTCGACATATTTAGTCTGACTTATTTTAATTAACGTTATTGTCTCAAAGTCTATCCATGTTTTCACAAATGGCTGTATTTCATCTTTTCTTATTGCTGAGTAACATTGCATAGTTACTCATAGTTGAATGTACCACAACTTCTTTTATCAGTCATCTATCGAAGGACACTTTTCCCGTTTCCATAACTTGGCCACCATGAATAGCACTGCAGTAAATACTGGAGTGCTGATATCTTGTCTTTTATATCCCCAATGTGATCATCTACTTCCTCTAGTCTGCTGTCATTTCCCTTTATTTATTCTTTATATCAGATATTGTATTCTTCATTTTCTTACTGATCTAGTTTTTTTTTTTTTAGATTTTATATACATTTTAATGTTTTTGTTTGTTTGTTTGTTTGTTTGTTTTTAAGTTCTCCCAGAGAAAACCAGGTGTCCTTAAAACCAATGTTTTAAATTTTGTATCTGGTAGATTGCTTGTCTTTTTGTTTAGTACTATTTCTGGAGTTTAGTTTTTGTTTTTCATTTGGGGCCTGCTTTTTTTATATATTTTACTTTTTTTTAAAATTTTTTTTTATCTCCCTATTATGGTTACCTCCCTACATTTCTTTCTATGATTAGGTAAAACTGCTATGTTTCATGGCCTTAGTAGAGTGGCCTCAGCATAGTAGGTGTTCTATGGGGTATAGTGGCACAGTCTTCCTGGTAATCTGAGCCAAGTGCTTCAGGTGTAGTCTTTGTGGGGCTTGTGTGTGCACTCCTGTTGTATTTGAACCTTGATTGCTATTTGTATGTTAATGGAAATATTAAGTTTCAGGCTCACTAATCATGGGTATTGGCCATGACTACAATGAAGGAATTATTGGGCAAGGGCTGACCCTAAGAAGCATGAATCACTTTAGTGAGGTTCTGGTGCCTTCCAAGTCTGCTTCTTGTGTGTGTTGTTTGTTAAGGTGGTTAGGTGATACCCTGGTATGGTCTGAAGCTGGCCACTGCATGTGCTATTTCTGGAGTTTCTTAGGAGGACCTCTTATACCAACTTATGTCAGCTACCACCTACACTTTTCCTGGGGCCACTTGGTATGATATACAAAATGATTGCCACATGTGCTGGGCCTGGAAGTGCCTAGAAAAGATTCAGCTACAAACTGACATCAGCTGCCTCTAGTGCCAGGGCTGGGGGTGCTAATCAAGTGGTATGTGGCATGCCAACGCCAAATGTTGCTTTTGGTGGGAATGGGGGTGGGGGTGGGAGCGGTGAGCCGATGAGCAACCTTAGAAAAGTTTTCAGCATGGGCCAAGACAGGCTATTTGTGTGAAATAGCCATTGAAACTGGGTTCGGTGTACCCAGGTTTGGACAACCAATGTTGATTAGGATAATGGTGATGCAGATATGGTGGTGTCCTCTGTCTGCACACAGAGGAGATAGGGCTCAATAAAGAACCAACAAATTCTGCTGGCACTTTTGTTGAGGAGAAAGCTGCCACTCCAGCCCTCACCTGGACACCAAACCAGTTTCTCTGCATATGTCCCTAGAACCTATTGAGCTGCTCCCCCGTGCTGGAGCTCAAAGTGAGTGAGCCTGTCACTGAATAAGTAAGTTCATGTGTGGGCCCTTTAAGAGGCATGTCTGGGGTTGCAACAGCCCTCTGTCTCACTCAGCAGCAATCTATGCTGGTCTTCAGCCAAAACTGACAACAGCTTCCTTCCCCAGCACTGGAGACCTGGTCTGTAAAATCTGATTTAGGTCTGGGATTTATCACTAATCCATGAGGATCTCAGCAGACAATTTATTTCTAACTTTTTTTTTTATTGTTATATTTATTGGTATGACGTTTGCTGATAGCAATTACATAGGTTCCAGGTGTTCAACTCTACTTTACATTATCTATGCATTGCATTGTGTGGTCACCATCCAGAATCAGCTCTCTTTCCAACACCATTTACTTGATGCTTTCTCCCTACTCCCCCAAGCTTTTCCACCTCCTCCCGTTATTCTCAGGTAACCACTAAACTATTGACTGTATCCATGAGGTTTTTGTTGTTATTGTTGTTGTTGTTTCAGTTTTATATTCCACCTATGAGTGAGGTCATACATTTCTTGATTATCTTAGTCTGACTTATTTTGCCTAATAAAATGTTTTCAAGGTCCCAATGACCATACACAGTTGTGACACTAACTCATTTCACATTTCTGCTTCTCTTACCAGTCTCACGGTTACTGCTTCTATTTATTCTTCTTTGTAAGCCTTCTGTCAGCTAGAGATTAGGCAATTCCCAATGATGGTTGTCCTATAGTTTAGTTGTAATTTTTATGTGCTTGTGAGAGTAGGCAGGCACAGAGTGTATGTTTTCCACCACCTTGTCCTACTTTATAGTTTCTAACACCTATGCCTGTATCATGTTTTTGAATATTATATAAATGAAATAATTCTATGCATATTTTATTATCTTGCCATTTCTATTTTATATCTTTGAAGTTCAATCTACTTAGTATATGTTGCTTGAATTCATTCATTGATTCTCACTGTTTATTTTATAATTAACCATGAATTATCTATTCTATTGATATACATTGGGTAATTTTCTATGTTTTCTTATTTTGAACAATGTTGTTTGTGGGAATGCTAAGAGAAGTAGGAAACTGAAACCAACAGCTATTGTAGGGGTATGGGCCATAGCTGAGGCGATGCCAAACAAAAGAACAAGCAAACAAACAAAAAGCAAAGCAAAACAAATCAAAACAGCAACAGCAACAACAACAAACCAGCAAGCAGACCAAATAGTAAAAAACTTTATTTCCTTATTTTTATTTCCAGTCTGCCCTAGTACCCATGTTTGCAAAACCTAACAAGAAACCAGATGAAAAATTATATATTATCAGTATCCTAGCCCCCAAACCACAAAGATGATAATATAAAAGGTGATTTTATAACTAGTGACAGTTAGGAACCAAAGAAAGAAAAAGTTGAAATAATTAATGCAAACACTTAGAAGTCTGAAGGCAGTACTAGTAAAAGATACAACACTAAATAATAGAGACTTACACTTATTAAACAATTATGATATATGAGGCAGGTAGTTCAATCAGAAAATATGCAGCACCAGAGGGATCTGAATACAGATATATTTAAATTCATATCTCATGTTTTTTTCAATTTTGTCTACCACCTGCCACAGAGGACATTGAGAATTTTCGAAAGCTTTCACGATTTAATTAGGCAGGTACATTAAAGATTTTTGAAATAATGAAAAGACCAAACGTGCAATGAACTTATGAAAAAAATGTGGCTTTTCTGAGATTTTCAGATGAAGTTGTGCTTAAAATAATTTGGTTCTGTATTCCACAGAGAATAGTTACAAGAGTTTTTTTTCTACTTTAGCTCTGCAGGTTGCTTCCCCTGGGTTGCAAGTTGTTATTTGGTTTATCTGTGAAACTGCAATAATTTCTGTCAATGACAGTGCCTTAAGAAAAGAATAAAAGGTAAAAACAAACAAACAGACACAAACAAACATAAAACTCCACATGTTGAAACAAAAGTGCTCTGGGATGTTGGGATAGCTCAACAGGTTAAATGTGTACCTTGCAATTGTGAGGTATGGGGATTGAATCCTGGCCTGTGCAATCCTATATGCTGAGCTGCAGCACAATGATAAACACCATGCCCCATGAAGAAGGTTCTTGCCTTCCATGTGGCAAGCTCCCAGTTGAGTTTCCTCCCTGTGCGACCTCACATCCACCTGCATAGAATGAAACTATGTCACAACTAATTATGTACAACTGTTAAGACTGCTCTGGGCCCTCCCTACTCTTTCTCTTTCTTCCACCTTCTCTCAAACAATAAAAACAATTTTTTTTTAAGTAAAAAGAAGGTGCTGTATGGCATATATAAAACTTATTTCAGAAAAAAAAAACATTACAGAAATGACTAGATTATTACAATCAGAACACCATTTAACAGCTTTAAGCACTTTATCTTTGCATCACCTTTCAATGTCAAAACCACCTTCATAGGGCTCATCAAAATAAAATATTACCTAACTCAAAAGTGAAATTCTCTAAACTTATATACATATTTGCAATTAGAATAGTCTACTTTATTTTGTAAGAAACAGTTATTTACAAAGTAACATTAATAAATAAAGTAACTTTTTTTCTCAAAATACAGGTAATATGTGACAATATTCATTTCTGTTACTACAATGCATTATTTTTCTTGGTTAAGATCTTAGACAATAAAGCTAAAAAGGCAAGCTTTTGAATTTTTGCCCTAATATTTTTTAGCTATGTTACTTTGAACATAAGCTTTGTCTCTGTACTAGTATATTTATGAAAATGTGACACAAATTCTCTTTAAAGATATTCATAGATAAGTAAGGGAATACTTTTAAAGTAACTCATATTATTAGTTCTATATTGATGTTACTGGTTATTACACTGTTGTTACTCAAATGCAATGCTACTGACAGAAAGAGATTATTTTCTATTTAAGTTACTGTGTAGCACAATTTTGTGGGAAGTGAATTATTGTGATGATTTTTGAATACGAACAGCCTTCCTGACCCTGGGAGAGCTCTTAAAGGTAAGGATTTGGAAGAGTGTTGTTTACTGAATTAGTTTCTGCCTTCCAAGTGACCTTAATTGTTGTCATCTTGGCTTAGAAAAAATAAGATGTTTTCAATAGTACCACAGTGGTAGTTCAATTACTGTTTCCTCTTTTGCAATGTGCCCAATGCTTCTATGAGCATTGTGTAAGCTAGCTGTGAATTGTACCTCGCCTCATCTCAAATCAACTCTACTACTGAATTCAACTTCCTTCCTTTATATATTAATTTTTAAAAGTTTGCTATGCACTTAACCATGCAGAAGTGTTACTTTCAGTTATATGTACTTAAAATTATTTATATGTAAGAAATCACAAATTAAAATGTTTTTAATAGAAAACTTAATTGCAGTTACTTTTGTGTATTTCTAATTACTCGTAGATGGTGATAAAAGTGTCATCAAAATTTACCTGTTTTGGGGAAGCCGGAATGGCTCAGTGGGTTAAGTGCTCACTTTGCTGCACCGGGGACCAAGGATCGAATCCTGGCCCGGTCCGTGCTGATCCATATGCTGAACTGGGGAGTTCCCCCAGTTCAGTTCTCTCTCTGTATCTCTCTCTCTCTCTGTCAAATAAATAAATAAATAAATAAATAAAATAAATTTTACCTGTTTAGATCCTCAGGCTAAGCTTATAAAATTATGGCTCCAAAGAATAATTTTGGGGGAAGCCAGGATGGCTCAGTGGGTTAAGTGCTCACTTAGCAGCGCCGGGGACCCAGGATTGAATCCCGGCCCTTGAGGACCCATATGCTGAACTGGGGAGTGACCCTAGTTCAGTTCTGTCTCTGTCTCTGTATCTCTCTCTCTCTCTGTCAAAAACAATAAAAAAAAAGAATTTTGAAAAAAAGTTGCCAAATTTTCTACAAAAATTAAGGAGCTGCTGATAGAATTTTTTATAAAATCTGATCTAATATATTTTCAAATATTTTATTTTATAAAACTTAACACATGATTATATTCAAGTAATATATACACTGTGAAAATAGTTGAATATGCTCTCTTTCAGAAATATATTTCTGTATAATAAATATTTAATTACGAATACTTGCAAACATAGTTTCAATGCATATTTAGTAAATATGCAAAATAATTCTATTGTATATTTGTCATTGATCTACAATTTGAGAATGTGATGATTTTTTTGAAGATTTGTTTTGTTGTTATTGGACAGAGACAGAGACAGACAGAGACAGAGAGAAGGAGGAGAGTCCAGAGCAGTCTTCATAGTTGCACATCATCAGCTTTAAACATGGTTTTGTTCCACACAGGTAAGCAGGGGCTGCACAGGGCAGGAATTGGGATGGGAGCCTCCCACATGGGAGACACACCCCAGTTTAGCATGTGGGTCCGCATGGTCTGGGGGCAAGATTCGATTCTGATCCCCAGGGCTGCAAAGCAAGCACTTAACCCACTGACCCATCCTGGCTTCTTTGGGAATGTGATGATTAACTGTATAGTTCCTGACCAAGGATTTTTGCCACAAATGGAGAAGACAGGCTAGAAGACACAAAAGAGTACAGTTTTTCAACAATGAGGTATGCATGCAGTGGCTATGGGAACACATAAATGACACTTAAACAATTCTCAGGTATAGAAGAACTTCCTGGGAATGATAGAGGAAAGGACTCTCTTGGAAAAAGTTCTTTCTTTAACCCCCCCCCCCCACTTTTCTTTTAAAATCACTCTTTAAATTTTCTGTTGGTTTTCCAGTTTCTGGAATAATCATTTCTTTTAACTAAAGTTTTTAAGATGAAATGCCTCTGCACACTATACTAGTTAATTACTGTAAAATTCCTTCCCTACTTTTTAACTGTAGTCTTACTATGTTTCAGGCCATGGGAAAACAATGTCTCGGGAACTAACAGCTAGATCAGATGGGCTGCAAACCTTGAGGGGCTCAGACAAGTTTTTCCTCTCAAGGACACCCTGCACCTGGGGCTCTGGGGTCTGCTTCAGGCACTGATACTTTTCATTATAACTGTATTAATTAAGTCTATCTCTCCTGGTGTAGGAACCTTGGAAACATAGCTGATGTCCCAGCAACAATTCCAACCCACCTATTTGAGGAAGTGAATAAGACTTCTGAATGGATCCTGAGACTCCTTCCTTTTTGTTCAGTTAGGGGGAGAGCTCTGTGAACCCCAATAGGAAGGGACAATGGTCACACTCCACAGGAAGCAGGTACAGAAAACAAACAAACAAAAAAAACAAACCTTCAGCTCCTCAATTTTGTACAGAGAATTACAGGGATCATGTATCTCAAGAGAGAAAGCAGGAAGGCAGTTAAATCAGGGGGATCTCAGCATCTCAGAGAGATGACATTGTAAAGTTGACATTGCTGGGATAATTACCACCCTTTGCCACTCTTTAGGGAGACACTGTCCCACACCAGATGGTCAAGGGAAATAATAAAGTCAATAGTACACCAAATGGCCGTGGGAAGAAATATTAAATAGTGCATTACTTTACCAGTGCTTACTCCTAGGGACCCCCAGACCTGGAACCTGAGGATAAACCTTTCTGCCAAGATAGTTCCTTGCACCACCAATGTCCACTCACAGGGACTGCCCAGGCCCAGCCACTAGAGATCAATCTTTCTGCCCCAAACTACCAGGATAAAGGAGATACAAACTCAATAAGAATTAGCTGTTTTTTTGATGCAGGTGCCAACCATTATATCTCATTCTGAGCTTGACCCCAACCTTGTTGTAATAAATATAATGAAACAGCCATAAAAGCTTGTCCCCTGTGGGTTTTTCTGTATACTCAGTTAAAGAATGATACAATAAAGCCCTTATCAGTCAGGACTGCTAATAAGAAGACCCTTCACACAAAAGGGTGTTTCTTTTCTTTTCCCAGGAATAGGAAACAAAAACTGCTCAGCCCCTTATAATCCACCTTTTAGCTACAATCGCTTACTCTGCCTGCTTCCATCTTTTGAAAACGTACATTTACTTTTTTTCTCTATCAGTAAACTCTTCTTTTACCTCTATGTTTTGGCATCTCACTCAATTCTATGTTCAGGATTCCAAGAACCAGGAAAAAGCACTAAGGGGAGCTCAATCCTCTGGTAATGATAAGACTGAGAATGGTAGCGAGGAAAGGGCAACATGAACAAAATATAGTAAGGTATAAGATTAGAAAAATAGGCTCTGAAAATAAAAAGTTGAAAGTATCTCTTTATGACAACTACATAGAGATCAGGATGAGAGTGTAGAGAGGTGAGCAAAGCCCAGATAATGAAAGATGTCACAGTCCATATTATTCAATTATGATTTTATAATGAGAGATAAAGAAAAACATGAGAAGGTTTTAAGATGAAGAGTGCTATGACCAGATTAGGTTTGAGAAATACCAATCTGGCATCGAATCATAAAAGGCATTTGTAGAAAGTCATGCTGCAAGGAAAAGGACTCAGTAAGAATAGGAGGACAAAAAAGGAAGCAGAGAGATGAAAGTTTCTAATTCAAAATAGCAGTGAGGATGAAGAACAGCAGACCTTTTGAGAAATTTGTGCATAGAATCAGTAGTAGTTGGGATCAATCTCCTCATATTAGTGTTTGATCATTTTTATCTTTCCATTACAGTTTTAAGTTATATACATACATTATTATGATTTAAGAGGCACTTTTACAGCAAGAACTTTCTGTTTTGTAATTAATATGTTACTTCTGATATATATATATATATATATATATATATATATGTGTTTGTGTGTGTGTGTGTGTGTGTGTCTATATATATATATATATATATATATCATCAAGTGAAGTCATAATCCTTTCTAACTCTCTGTGAAGTATGTAAAAATTAATTGAGCTATAAATGATTTTATTGTTGGAAAATAGTCTCATCTAGATAGAGCATATTATAAAAAAAAATGTAAAATACCTCAAAGCTAAATATTTCATTTACAAATGAAATCATAGTTCTCTGCTATAAGGTGTATTAAGTACAAATTATCATCAAATGACAGCTCACTGAAGCAGTAGATTGAGAATTATTATGCAATAACTCTAATAATCATTACTAATATTTGTGAAATTTTTATAATTTTCAAATTATTTAAAAACCCATTATCTCATCATAAGAAATGTTTTTATGATATATGTATTATGATATATGTTTATGGTTTATGTTTGTTAGCTATGTGTTTTATAAAGTTGAGATTACTCATATATTTTTTTATGTATGGTTTAACAAACCCATGCTTTTAAAACAACATATTTATTTTTTAATTCATTGGATTCCCATAAAATATGTTTTAATTTAAAATTTTGTTATTCACTTATAAGGCACTTGATAGCCATAGAGTAATATGTGTACGAGATTTATTATCTCTATATGTCTCTTGTTGTAATTAAGGTCACAATAAGCAGGCCATTGAGTCCTGTCATAAAATTAAATTCAAAATTTTTGAAGCTGAGGATTTTAGAAAATATGTTCCTTGATTGTAGAATATACTTGCAATCTTTTTAAAAATTTTATTGCTAAATTTATTAGGTTGGCATTGATTGGTAACAATTACATAGTTTCCGGATGTACAAGTCCACATCACATCATCTATGCATCACATTATGTGCTCACCACCCAGAATCAGCGCCCCTTCTATCACCACATATCCGCTGTCCACTCCCACTCCACCCCGAACTCTCCCTTCCCCCTCCTCCCCTTCCCTCAGGCAATCACCAAGCTATTGAATGTGTCCATAGGTCTCT